>CM076066.1:360000-395000 GCA_038088235.1 Zacco platypus | reverse complement strand
GGGCTTCCAGGCCGGCCACTCACAGGGCAGGATGTTGGTGTAGCGGTTCTTGGGTCTGTTGACGGGCAGATCAGCAGCTTCATGAGACAGATCGAGACCGACGCTCTTCAGCTCCTGACAAATAAAACACGCCGATCACACACACACACACACACACACGGCTGGCACAGAAACACGCGTCGCTCGTGTGTTCGGCAGTCACGTTACCTCAAACTGCAGCGAGAACTTGTACGCTGAATCTTTGCTCATGTCTTTGATGTAGGCGTCAAAATCACTGAGCTGAACCGGACTGAAGACAAACATCAAACCAGATGAGTTTAACACAGATATGAACAAACGCAACCTTCCAATTATCTGGTCATGGAATGTTTTTCTCTGAAACATTGTAGCTGAACGTTCGTCTAACGCTTTTTAAATGTTTCAAAAGTAACGTTTCCATGTTTGAAGAATGACATGATGGAATGTTCATAAGAAACGTTTTTGAAATATTTACAAAACATTCAGAAATGCTGTTTTCATAACTTTAAACGTTCTTGGAACATATTTTTGTTAAAACACCAACAGGATGTTTTTACCTGGTGAGTTTTCTCTTCTTCAGGGCAGTTTTGCTCCTGTGGGAAAAACACAGCGTCAGTGAACTGAGATCTCCACACAAACTCAGATCAAACTCATGAAACTCATGAATTCTACAGGCTGAACATGCATTTCCAGGTTCACAGAGCTTCAGCGCTGGCGTGACGTCATGAACCACAGACAAGCTCTTTAATTCTTCTGCAGAAAAATGTTTTTGGAGCGAGACTTCTTTGTGTTTATGCATTTCCAACAAAACTCCATGCAGTGAGTGGATTTCATGACAGCGTCTCTCAGATATTTCCTTTCATGTGAAAGATATCGGGTTTAATGTCCTGACAGGAAATTCTGATATAACTTTAAATAGACATGGCTAGTGAGGGATTTTATCACACTAATGTTATGTTTAATAACTGGTTATTTTTTCAAAACAGTGTATTAAGTTTTATGATTTTATAATTTATATAAATATTTATTTTAGAAAAAATTAATTGAAAAAATGATAAATATAAATAAATAAATATAATATTTATATATTTATATAAATATAAAAAATTTTATAAATAAAAAAATAAATTAATATATATATATATAATTATATAATTTACATATATTATAAATATATTATATTATAATTTATATATATAATTTACTTACATATATACACATTTATTACTTTTATTTTTATTGTAAAAATAATTTTTTATATAAATATAATTACAATTTAATTATATTATTAAATTCTAAATATATATATATATATATATAATTATTTAATTTGTTTACAGTGTGTATTTGTTTTAAATTTACATATTTATTATATAAATGTTTTTTGATTATTTTTATTTTATTATATAAATTGTAGTTTAATTATTTTATTAAATTATATATATTTTATAAATAATTATTTAAGTTGTTAACTGTGTATTTGTTTTAAAATTTATATAAATATTTTTACTATATATTTATTAATATATATATGTAATGAAAATGTAATTATAATAAATAATAATATATAATAAATTAGATATATTTATGTATCTTTTTAAAAAAATGCATTTGTTTTAGAATCTATATCTAAGTACTTTTTCTAATATTAAATATTTATTTTTTATTTATTATTTACAGCGTCTATTTTCTCAAAACTGTGTACTAAGTCTTATGATTTATAATTTATATAAATATTTATTTAAAAAAAATAATATATCTATCTTTAATTTGTTTACAGTGTCTATTTGTTTTAAGATTTATATAAGTATTTTTATTTTAAATATATATATATATATATAAATTAAAATTTTATATATATTATTAAATTATATACTTTAATTTACGTATTGTTTCAAAACGGATTTTTTAAAAATAATTTTATAACTTATTTACTCATGTAAGTGGATTTTTTGACAGCGTCTCAGATTTACATCATGTGAAAGATATTGGTTTTATATCCATATTTATTTGATAAAATATATCAGAATTATATATTTATAGGAAATGTCTTTTTCCAGGCTTCCATAGTGTTTTATCACACTAACGTCATGTTATAACGTTATTAACGTTCAACTGTTGTGGTTTTACAGTCTCGAACAATTTATATACATTTAATCATTTTACATTACAATAATAGCATTTCTCCTTTGTTTCCTTAAATCTTCCATTACAGTTCAGATGATGTTTCAGTCACCAGAGCTCAGCTCGAGTTAAACCTGGAACATTCCTTCAGGAAATCAAACGAGTAGAAAAAGGAGAAAACGAGTTTCTCGTTGGAAAATTCATTCAGTCCAACACAGAACAGAGGGACGAGAGCAAACATGCAGGACGTGAAACTGACGGACAGCAGATCCGCCGTCATGCTGCGAGCGTTAGTGTCATGCTGCGGTCAGACTTCTGATCGGTTACCCAGAATGCACGTGAGCGTCTACATCTACAGTCAGTCTACAGGTGCCGTGTGTGTGTTTGGGTCTCTGGAGCTCGGCGCCGGCCGTCGCCGCTACTTACCACGGATTAATATAAAAGGCCAAAAGATAGTCAGTCCAAAGGCAGGATGGCAGAAGCGTGAGGAACGCAAAGAGACTCCTGCGCCTGAAGCCGTTTGAACAAAACAGAAAAGCAAAAGACATAAAAAAAGACCAAGGGCAAAAAGTTGGGGACAAAACATGGTGCTCCATTAGTAATAGTGACACACACAGATGATTGAGCATACTTCATTAGTGTTTGACAGGTTAATGAACGCTTCATGCAGTCAGTGTCACAGACGCCTGTCTCTGACTTCACACAAATCATCGCACAATAAAACATCAGAGCTTCAAACGTCCTGCTCAATACAAACAAAGCATTTATTTAATCGTCTATTGTGAAGTCACACTGACAAACTCATTTGCATATGCCCGACCCCAGAGCATTACAGGCCCCGCCCACTTCTACCACAGACCCCGCCCACCGGTGCTCTGTCGCTCAACGACTGATTGACAACAACGTTAGCCAATCACAGCAGCCTTAAAAACGGACAGAGGCTCAGAATTAGAGGGTTGAAAATAATCATGTTTGTTGACATTATAAATATAATGATAAGTCACTGATTTTTGAAAAACATACTAACAGAGTCAGAAAAACAATCTTAAATCACATTTTTCTGACCCCACTGGCAGATATTTGTTCGTGTTATAAACAAAAACTCTTTTGATTTTGATGAATTAAGACTTTATATCTGTGCCTAGTGTTGTAAATGCTTGTGCTTTTCTAAACAAACCAAAAAAACCAGCTCATGCGAGGTCAGTTTTTATTCTAAACCCGGAAACCAAGTCGTGTTGCGGTTACATCTCAGCAGAAAGCAGTGACAGAAAAAAAGACTTTATTAACAGCCCAAAATCTGCCTTTACTGACCCTCTTTAAGCTCTTATATTAATCATGTGTGTGTGAGTTTCACCGTCAGACCAGAAACATCACGGCGATGATGCTTCTGGATGCTTCTTCCTGTCTGTCTGTGTGCGAGTGCCACTGATAACCTGCTTGTGCTCGACTGCGTGACATCGTGTGATTGACAGCAAGAAGCGCAAGAGCTCCTACCAGTTATACGGCAGCTTCCCGTCCCGCTCGAAAGAGGCGAAGTTCACGAAGGTTTCGGCGCCGCACTCCCTGAAATCAGACGAGAGGACACGATCTTCAACAGGTTACACACACTCAAACATGCTTCATTTTATCCTATTTTTTCTATTTGCGAGAGTGAACCGTATGAATGATATATATCAGTGCTTCCCAGACTGTGAGCCCCCGGTGGGCCGTAGCGGTATTGCAGGGGGTCGTAGCTCGTCCAAATCAATAAATTAAAATAATTAAAATATTCCAATTGTTCTAAACTTAGATTTTTTTGAAAGTATGTAAGGTTAGTGTTATGGATTTAAATATATTTGTAAAGAATGTTTACATCATAATTCACAATACAAACTTGTTAATAAATGTATTTGTAGGGAAATGTCAGTATATATTTTTTAACGGCGGGTCGTGGAGCTTTTGCAGTGTTTTTGGGGGGGTTAAGTTTGGGAAGCTCTGTTATATATATATAACAAATATAAAAATAATGTCCATTTATATATAAGGATGTGCGATGATATAGTTTATATGTAGTTATATATCAAACTTTAAATATAGTATCATATCATATAAATACACTATCGGTCAAAAGTTTGAGAACGTTAAGATTTTTTTAATGCTTTAAAATAAGTCTCTTCTGCTTACCAAGGCTTCATTTATTTAATCAAAAATACAGCAAAAACAGTAATATTGTGAAATATTTTTACAATTCAAAATATCTGTTTTATATTAGAATATATTTTAAAATGCAATTTATTTCTTTGATGGCAAAGCTGAATTTTCAGCATCACTCCTGCAGTCTTCAGTGTCACATGATCCTTCAGAAATCATTCTGAAATGCAGAAGAACGCTGCTCATGAATATATTAATCATTTCTTATTATGATCAATAGTGAAAACAGGTGAGTATAATTTTTTTTTTCAGGATAATTTGATGAATAGAAGTTCAAAAGAACAGCATTCATCTGAAATATACATCTTTTGCATTTTAAAATATATTCTAATATAAAACAGTTATTTTCAAAATATTACTGTTTTTGCTGTATTTTTGATCAAATAAATGAAGCCTTGGTAAGCAGAAGACACTTATTTTAAAAACATTAACACTCTTTTGACCGGTAGTGTATATATATATATCAGTCCCTCCAGAAAAACGTGATTATGCGATCGCTTGATTTCACGTATAATCGGCCAAACTCCGCATATTTATGCGACGGGTTCACATTTTTTTCAAATACGCCGCACTTTCGCCGCATAAATTGCCGATTTCAGCAAGAAAAATATGCGGGAAAAACAAGATTTCACAATCCCCAAAAAAAAAGTCACATGTATCTTAACAGAAAGTTGAAAAATGTTGCGTTCACTTCACACTAGTAAAACGCCATTATTTCCCTCTATTGCCATGGGAACCTCATGAAGTGACGTAATGACGCGACGTGAACATCGTCTGCAAACCCCGCGGTGAAACTGTGATGAAGAACGCAGATCATTCTCATTCGCCAACAAAAATAAGCGCAAAAGAGTGAAGCAGTTTCCCGTGTGTCACATGACAGTGAGGTGAATTATTTTGCGTGTCGGACCGCAGATGACGCTGTATATCAGTAGTGTGTGAAATAATTCACGCTGCAGTCAGAGATTGGAAGCACTTGATTTAACAGAAGATGTGTGTTTTGTATAGTTCCCACATTTTATTTTTTTAATATTTTATTTATTCATTTTCACAGAAGTTGTTGAATATTTCTTTTGTGAAGCGACAGAACTTGTTTGACTCAATGAGTTTGATTCGTGTGTTCATAAAGGTGTGAAATAAAACAGAACGAGAACTTCAATATTCAGTGATTTAGTAGCTTGAAGTATCAGAAATGATTGTTGGTGAATCACCTTTCTTTCCTCTTTTGCATCAAACCGCAGTTCCCGCAATTTCATCACGTAAAATATCCCGCATATTCCATCGCATTTTTGAAGAAAACGTGCTGCATAATCAAAGATTTTTGCCCACAACAATCAGAAAAAAGTCTGTTTTTCTGGAGAGACTGATATAAAAAAAATGATACTATATAAACTATAATAAATCAATAAACGACGAGCCCCAAAGTGTCATTTAGAATCAATAACTGATTCATTTGTAAATAATCTACTGACGGTTTACATCGATTCTTGTGTTTGTCTTTCAGATCATTTAAGTCAAACATGAATCAGGCTGACACTTCCTGACATTTTCTGCTACACATCTGAACCGCAGAAGCAGATATCAAACATGAAGAACTGAAGGCGCTGACGCGAGTCCGTCGGTGGTTTAGCTCGTTTCGGTTTCTCACCGGCTCAGCTCCATGTGTTTCTTGCGTAACACCAGCAGGAAAAGCACCAGCAGACTGATGAGAAGAACGCTGAGCACCGCCAGCGCAGAGATCGCCGCCACGCTCGGGTTCATCTCGCGGACTGCAAACACACACACACGTATCAAACACACTCAAACTGACCAGAGCCTGGACACACCTGAGGTCAGTTAAACACGACTGGAGGTCACCTGACGTGCTGACGGTGATGAACACGGGTTCGCTGGCGCTGCTGTAGCTGCTGCTGCTCACGGTGCAGTTGTACGGGGTGGACGGCTGCAGTCCAGATACGGTCACCACATGAGCGGCGGTGACCAGCGGCTCACGGACCTTCTGGATCAAACACAAACACACGTTCATGGACATTAAACTCATTCGAATCTGCGGTTTATAATCATTTGTCCAGCATCACAAGTCAGAGCGCGTCCGAAAACACATGACGACACTGAGGTCCCATTAGTTAAGAATGTTTGTGATGAGCAGGGCGGGCGAGAGCCGCGAGGGAACGGCGCGAGGCCGGTGACGCGAGTGATAATGAGCGTCAGCTGCGCGCTACACCGGTCTCGTGTCTCTCACGAAGGAGCTCTGGAAGCATAAAAGAGGAGCGACTACATTGAAGGACGAGAGAGGATTTTGTAACGTTCAACAACTTTAATTAAACATATAAGCAAACAATAAAACGAAAGTAAAAGGGCGGCAGTTCCTCACGGCGACTATCGCCCACACAAACAAAATAAAACACAACAGAAAGTCCAGGCCTGGTCCTCTCTCGTCCTTCACTGTCGTCGCTCCTCTTTTATGCTTCCGGAGCTCCTCCGTGAGAGACACGAGACCGGTGTAGCGCGCAGGTGACGCTCACTATCACTCGCGCCGTTCCCTCACGGCTCTCGCCCGCCCTGCTCGTCACAATGTTCATTTCAACATGTACCTGAGCTGACATGAACTAACACTGACTGAACAGCAGAGTTTATTAAATAACGCTAACAAAGATTTGAGTTATAAAGTCAATATAGATAGAGATAAAGTCGCAATTTTGACTTTATAACTGAGAAAAAAGTGAGAATTACCCTTTTTATTTTTTAATTCATGGCGAAAATAAGCTTCCACACATTAGTTAGTGAATGAACTCGCATGAACTAACGACGAACAGTCGTTAACACTAACAGAGTCATGAATACTGTAACAAATGAACGAATTGCTCGTTAGTTACTCACATTAACATGATCTAACAATAAAAATGTTTTATTAACAAAGATTAATAAATACTGTAACAAATGTTTTTCTCACTATTAGTTAATGCATTAATTAATGACAACTAATGGGACTTTATTATAAAGTTTTACAGAATACATGAATTTTCAATGAGGTCTCATTTGTGAACTTATGAAAAATTAGCAATATATATATATATTTATACTTATTTATATCTTAAATATTTATTAATCTGACAAATTCAATTATTCATTGTTAGTTCACAGTGCACTAATGAATGAATATTAAAAGATAAAACTTATTTAAAACATGAACTGAGATTAATAAATGCTGTATTAAATAACCTTATGGTGCACAAAGTGTTCATGTCTGAACAAACCAACATCACACACTAAACCACGACTGTCACGGTGAGATCAGGTGATCGCTCAGAGTCTTACGGTTCGATCTCTGCCGGTTCCCAGCGGTCTGCAGGCGATCTGGTAGAAGTCCACGACGCCCTCCTCCGTCCAGAGCAGCGTGACGGCCGTGTCGCTGGCGTTGACCGCGTACAGAGACTTCGGAGGAGCCGGTTCTGTTCGCAAAAGAGCCCAATACAAGTTCCTCTAAGAAAACGGCTTAAAATGAGTAAAAAAAGGAAGATGAAACAGACAGCCACACTGTTTTCACAGGAAGTCACAGTCAGAAGTTATTGTTAGAACTAGAAAACACACTCTCAGCACTGCAAACAAATAATGTTTCGACTCAGTGTGTTTAGTAAAATATCTAAACTGAAACGACTGAAGACATCAAGAAAAGAGTGTGTTTAAAACAAGAACAAATATCTGCCGATAAAGTGTTAAAAAATAGATTCCCTTTCATGCAGTTTAGTGAAGAAGCAATTCTGAACTGCTGAAACGAGTCATCTGACATCTAACACATTTGCATAATCCCCGCCTCTGCTCTTCATTGGCTGAACGGCGTCTGTTTGCCCCGCCCTCAATCACTGTAGTTGGAAGAGTTTGTGTTTTCTGCTGCCAAAGAGATTGATTCAGTAAAACTGTTACTGTTCGAATCAAGAGCTGAGATTCAGATATGATAATGAGCGTTTGGTTTCTGACCAATCAGAGCAGCTCTCAGAAAGGGCGGGGTTTAGAGACCGAATCGTTTCAGACTCTGACAGATTCTCTTCTCCAGTAAATGTATCTTGATTTAAGAATGTTTTGATGTTTAAAAAACTCTTTTTTTTGTTTCCGTCCTGATTTGAGCGACACTGACCGAGCTTCATGATGTGCGGCGCAGACGTGTTGCGGCTTCTCTCCGTACAGGCGGTGACCGTCAGATTGTAGATGTCGCCGGGAGGAAGAGCCAGAGACGCCTTCATCATGCTGCGCGTCACCTGAAACATCCACGATTCACACAAACCATGAAGAGTCGATCAGCCAAAGAATCATCCTCAAATATAATGAAACATTCAGAAGGAATCGTCTCTCTCTCTGTGTTTAGTGCCGCCGGTGGGCGTCTGAAGATCTCAGTGTGGAAACATTTAGCCATCGCTAATTAAACGTTGGCTGTGCATTAGATAAATATGCGCGGCGGGTAATTGGATTCATTGCAGGCTAATGGCACAGTGACGTCGCTCGAGGGCGAATCTCATGAGCCGGAGCAGATGAAATACCCAGAAGAAGTGTTTTACCCTCATGTGACCCCGGCAAACGACTGCAGTACATCATCATGAGTGTCATGAAGCATTTAATCAGCAGAGACTGTGTGCTAAACGCAAATCTGCATAGAAAACAGCATATAACTGGTACTTTCTGAGAGAACTGTAATATTATTAGTATTAAATTAAATAATATTATTAATGAATAATATGGGCATCATTTTATATAATAAATGAGACATAGATGTGATCTAATTGTGATGGCAGCATGTTTGGACTTTTATTTTGTAGTGCTAGTTGTAGTCAGTTTGTAGTTTTCTCCTGGAAGACACATTCTCATTCAGCCCAAAGCTAAAAAAAAACCGTATGTTTTCAATAGTTATTTTGATAGTATTTTTTCAGAAGCGGTCAGAGACTCACGTCGATGGAGTAGCGTCTCCTGGAGCCCTTCTTGCCCTCCGCCGTCACCTGCCAGTGCAGCATGCGCGAGTGTGACAGGTCGGTGAACAGATCGCCGTAGGTCCAGCGCACGTACAGCGTCCCGTGAGAGTAATCCACCGAGGAGATGTGAGGAGCTTCAGGAGCTGACGGACAGACGCGGAGGTTAGTTCGTATAACTGTTATTTGTAAGAGTCGTGATGGGATGCAGCGCACCTGTAACGAAGCTCACGGTGGAGCCGTCGCAGCAGCTCAGAGGAGGATCGCCCCACGTCACCATCGTAACACGGAAGTTGTAGTACCAGGCGGGCAGCAGATCCGTCACTCTCTGTGGACGAGAGAATCGATTTACGAAATGAGGAAACACAATCAGGCTGCGACACGGAATAAATCAAGCTGCATCAAGCTCCTCCTCTCTGGACCTAATGGCTCCACCTACTACATCCAGAGAGGAGGGGCTTTACTCCGCCCACACTTTGTTCTGATTGGCTGTAATTATGTAATTACTGGATGTCCATTTTCCCTCTTTGAATGTACTGGGTGGAGCTTGATATCCCTATCTGGATTGGCAGTGATTTTTCGATTGATTTGGTTATGAGTGCAGTGCACTTGCAGAGTGACTCCGCCCACACACTGTTCTGATTGGCTGTAATTTCTAATTGATTTGGTTCCACTACATACAGAGAGTGGGGGCCTGGGCATCAAACTCCACCCACTATCTCCAGAAATGCGGGGCTAGACGTCAAGCTCCACCCACTACATACAGAGAGTGGGGGCCTGGGTATCAAACTCCACCCACTATCTCCAGAAATGCGGGGCTAGACGTCAAGCTCCACCCACTACATACAGAGAGTGGGGGCCTGGGTATCAAACTCCACCCACTATCTCCAGAAATGCGGGGCTAGACGTCAAGCTCCACCCACTACATACAGAGAATGGGGGGCTGGGCATCAAACTCCACCCACTTTCTCCAGAAATGCGGGGCTGGACGTCAAGCTCCACCCATTACATACAGAGAGTGGGGGGCTGGGCATCAAACTCCACCCACTATCTCCAGAAATGCGGGGCTGGACGTCAAGCTCCACCCACTACATACAGAGAATGGGGGGCTGGGCATCAAACTCCACCCACTTTCTCCAGAAATGCGGGGCTGGACGTCAAGCTCCACCCACTACATACAGATAGTGGGGGCCTGGGCATCAAACTCCACAGACAGCCTCCGCCCACACTGTGATTTTCTGCGGAGCTTGATGTCCAGCCTCTCTTTCTAGATTGGCTGTGATGTTTGATTGATGTGTTAGCGAGTGCAGTGCTCTTGCAGAGAGACTCCGCCCACACACTTGATTGATTTTGCCGTGTCCGGTGAGGACAGACAAATGGCTTGTTGCTGGAATCATATCGTGTCTGATGCGAGTCTGTCAGTCCGCTGGATCGTCAGCAGCCCATTAGTCTGATATCCCTGCGTCTGACCTTTGCAGGATCTCACGCTGATTTAATTAGAGACTCTGACCTCGTTGGAAGCTTGTTTCTCTGTATGAGCGGGAGACTCTGTGGCATGCCATTAAATATGATTATAATAATTATGCAGAGCATTGCATCTCTATTTCTCACATCTCAGCCGTGACTCACTGTGCATCATAATTACCCATCTCTACTCGTTAATTGACTGAGAATGAGACTTCTGTCATTATTGACTCAAAAACATAAATAAAGGCAGAATGATGTCTGCACGGTTTTTAAAATTAAGTTGAAGTAAAATAGTTGGAATTATAAAAAAGATTTAAAAAAAATAATAAAAATAAATAAATAAATAAATAAATAAAAATAAATAAAAATAAATATAAATAAATATAATATATAATATAAATATATATATATATATATTTATTTTTTTTAAATTAAATCTTTTATAATTCCAACTATTTTACTTGAAAAAGTGTGGCACACATTCAACAGCTAAATATCCCGTTTAATTAAGTGTATATTTATATGAAAGTGGTGTCATCCGGAGGAGTGATGGGGAGTGACGTTCAGCTCTTTACCACTGAGGCGATGACGGACGCGGTGGCGGCGATCTCGTAGTAGGTCGTCCACTGAGACGTCTGAGTGGCCGAGTTGAAGAAGAAAGTCTGCAGGACGTACTTCCGGAAGGCCACATTATACGGCCGCTGCCAGCTGAGGATGACGGTGGAGGGACTGAGAGGATAAACCACCAGATCACGAACCCCCGTCGGCTCTGACAGAGAATCAACCAATCACAGCGCACAAATGAGTCACAGGAGGCGGAGACTCCTTATTTGACACGAGTGTGAAACTGTTGCTAACACAAATTAGCATGAATTAACACGTTTCTAGCATGAATTAGCACATTGCTAGCATGTTTTATCACTATCGCTTGCATATTTTCAAAGTGTTTTTAACATTTTGCTAACATGATCTTAGCATATTTTAACACATTGCTAACATGATCCTAGCATTCATGTTGCTAGCATGAATTAGCACATTGCTAGCATGTTTTAGCACTATCGCTTGCATATTTTCAAATTGTTTTTAGCATTTTGCTAACATGATCTTAGCATATTTGAAGACATTGCTAACATGATCCTAGCATTCATGTTGCAAACATGAATTAGCACATTGCTAGCATGTTTTATCACTATCGCTTGCATATTTTCAAAGTGTTTTTAACATTTTGCTAACATGATCTTAGCATATTTGAAGACATTGCTAACATGATCCTAGCATTCATGTTGCTAGCATCAATTAGCACATTGCTAGCATGTTTTATCACTATCGCTTGCACATTTTCAAAGTGTTTTTAACATTTTGCTAACATGATCTTAGCATATTTCAACACATTGCTAACATGATCCTAGCATTTATGTTGCTAGCATGAATTAGCACATTGCTAGCATGTTTTATCACTATCACTTGCATATTTTCAAAGTGTTTTTAACATTTTGCTAACATGATCTTAGCATATTTTAACACATTGCTAACATGATCCTAGCATTCATGTTGCTAGCATCAATTAGCACATTGCTAGCATGTTTTATCACTATCGCTTGCATATTTTCAAAGAGTTTTTAACATTTTGCTAACATGATCTTAGCATATTTGAAGACATTGCTAACATGATCCTAGCATTCATGTTGCTAGCATCAATTAGCACATTGCTAGCATGTTTTATCACTATCACTTGCATATTTTCAAAGTGTTTTTAACATTTAACATGATCTTAGCATATTTTAACACATTGCTAACGTGATCCTAGCATTCATGTTGCTAGCATGAATTAGCACATTGCTAGCATGTTTTATCACTATCACTTGCATATTTTCAAAGAGTTTTTAACATTTTGCTAACATGATCTTAGCATATTTGAAGACATTGCTAACATGATCCTAGCATTCATGTTGCTAGCATCAATTAGCACATTGCTAGCATGTTTTATCACTATCGCTTGCATATTTGCAAAGTGTTTTTAACATTTTGCTAACATGATCTCAGCATATTTTAACACATTGCTAACATGATCCTAGCATTCATGTTGCTAGCATGAATTAGCACATTGCTAGCATGTTTTATCACTATCACTTGCATATTTTCAAAGTGTTTTTAACATTTAACATGATCTTAGCATATTTTAACACATTGCTAACGTGATCCTAGCATTCATGTTGCTAGCATGAATTAGCACAGCGTTTTAGCACGCTATTTGCATGTTTCAGCACAGTACTAGCATGTTTTAGCATGCTGATCGCATTTTTAGCATGTTTTATCACATTAACATGTTTTAACACATTTGCTAGCATGTTTCGACATGTTGCTAACATGAATTAGCACATTGCGAGCATTGAATGTTTCCGATGTGTTTTAACAGGAAAGCAGGAACGTAGGCTCATGCACATTAAGTACAGCAAAAAATGAGCAAACTATGTAAAGCATGCACACTATATAGTGCTGAAACAGTCGTAGTATGCAGAGCAGAACGGTTACTAACCTATATCAATGATGACGGGTTCAGAGGCGGGACTAACGAGCGGCCCGTTCGTGTGATAAACCACCACTCGGTACTGAGCGCCTGGAGTCAGGCTGGTGATGATGTCACTGGTGATATTCTCCTATGAGAGAGAAGAGTGCAGGTCACATGTTCACTGCAGTTCTGGCAATTAGATTTCCCCTAAATCATGCAGTCCCTGATTTACATAAAGCAACACTCCACATTTGTGGTGTAAATACACGAACGGCACCTCGGAGCAGTAGGTGCTCTCCATGCGCTGGCTGATACTGGGCCGCAGGCAGGTGAGCGACAGCACCGAGATCAGACTGCCGTTATATCTGTGAGCCGACGGAGCCCAGGACACAGCGGCCGTGCTGGAGTCCAGCATCTTCACACTGACCGCCTGTGGACGCTCCTGCGGCTGCTCCATCCACTCGCCCAGCGGACCTGCGACACACGCACACGTGACCTCTGCGCCCTTTGCAGGCTATAAGACATATATATGAGGTCAGTAAGGGGTCATACTGAGGTAGAAGGTGAATCCGGTGTCGGCCGAACTCTCTCGGGCCTCACAGTCTCCGGACGAGCTGAGCGTTGTGACGTGAACCTGATACGTTCCCGCTTCCGACAGTTCGGCGAAGAACTCGTGCGTGTTTTCATCAACCGTGGCCGTTTCTGTGGAGTTTCCTGCTCAAACCATTAGGAGAAGAAAACAGTTTGAGGTTATTTGCTTTTCTGCGGAAAGATCTATCTAATCAGTAGCAAATCCTAAAAACTAGCCGAGGACATGTTAGCAATATGCTAAATCATGCTAGCAACATGTTAAAACGTGTTAGGATTGTGCTAGCAATGTGTTAAAACACGTCGGAAACATTCAATGCTCGCAATGTGCTAATTCATGTTAGCAACATGTCAAAACATGCAAGGATCATGCTAACAAATGTGTTAAAACATGCTAAAAAATGCTATCAGCATGCTAAAACATGCTTGCACTGTGCTGAAACATGCAAATAGCGTGCTAAAACTTGCTAGCTATGTGTTAAAACATGCTAGCAAATTACTAATTCATGCTAGCAACATGAATGCTAGGATCATGTTAGCAATGTGTTAAAATATGCTAAGATCATGTTAGCAAAATGTTAAAAACACTTTGAAAATATGCAAGCGATAGTGATAAAACATGCTAGCAATGTGCTAATTCATGCTAGCAACATGAATGCTAGGATCATGTTAGGAATGTGTTAAAATATGCTAAGATCATGTTAGCAAAATTTTAAAAACACTTTGAAAATATGCAAGCGATAGTGATAAAACATACTAGCATACTAATTCATGCTAGAAACATGTTAATTCATGCTAATTTGTGTTAGCAACATGTCCTAACATGTTAAGATGATGTTAGCAAATGTGTTAAAACACAGCTAAGATCATGCTAAAAACATGTTAACAATGCGTTAAAACAGGCTATAAAATGCTAACAGCATATTAAAACAAAACAAACTTGCAATGTGCTGAATTATGTTGGAAATATACAAACAGAATGCTAAAACATGCTATCAATGTGCAAAAACATGATGGAAACATGCTAGCAGTGTGTTAAAACATGCTAGAACAGGTTAACAGCACGTTAAAATGCTAGCAAAACATTACTAGCAAAGGCTAGTGTTTTTTTATGTTGTTTCTTTGCGGTCTGATGCAGTCTGATAAGTTTTTATTGGTCTTTTTCTGAAGCTACAAATTCACAAAATTATAAGATTACTCGCACCGTCGCGGTAGATGTAGATGTTGAACCCGTCGAACGAGGTGGGCGGTCGCGGCGGAGCCCAGCGCAGCTCCAGCAGGATGGGCGACAGCGGCGTGGGCGTCACCCTGGGTTCAAAGTTCATATCCATGGCTGAACCCGGTTCATTAGAGTCCTCATATTCTGGAACCACTGCGTTGACAAACTCCTCCTCCTCTGCGGTGGGGGCGGGGCTTCCCGTTGGCTCCGCCCCCAGCGGCTCAGTGCTGTTCTCACGGGCGGGTTCGGCCGTGCTGCTGTCGGCGGCCGTGACGGACTCGTTCAGAGGCGTTTGGGTAACGTCAACGTCCTCAGGATCCGCTGCTTCCTGTTCTTCAGTTGAAGGGACGTCACGCGCCCTGCGGAGGAATGATGCATTGTGGGATGCCTTCAGAACGGCCCCGTGCAGGTCAGTTCCAGGTGTTCTTCGGCCGCTGAGGGGGATGATTTTGAGGGACACGTTGAGAGGAGGGTTCGGGACTGCAGACGGAACACGAAAAGTTAAACATCGTTTATCATATTTTAATCATGAAAATAAATTGATTAGACAAATTAAAACAAAAAAAAAAACAAATCCAATTTTAATTATTGAAGAAAACTATTAAATTATATTTGAAATAAATCCTTCTAATATATTATTCTTAAGTACATTTTATTTAGATTAAATTTAGATAGTTTTTTTTTTAGATTAAAATGATAAATCAAATATTAAGTTAAATCAATAAAAATAATAAAATTAAATTTAAATGTAAAAAATTTTTTTTTTCATATTTTGCACATGACAAAGTTTTTTTCAAAACTTTCAAGTTATTTATTTAATTTAATAATTCAATATAATCAGATTAAACCAATGTAGTACACAAAATCTAAATAATAATGCAAAAATAAAAATTAAAAATAAATTTGAGAAAAATAAAATGACAAAAAATGAAAAACTTAATTTAAATAAATAATAATCAAATGAGAAGAAATTTTATTTCATATCATTATTATTTATTTGATAATATTTTGTATGACTTTAATTGCTAATATTTTCAAAAGTCATTTATTATTTAGTTTGTGTGAAATAATGTGTTTAATTGTCATTAAAATAACTGGCAAAATTTGTCCTCACTCATCAGTCTCGACGGGTTTGGTTAATTAGCGTCTTGCTGTGAATCCGGAGAGTTTTCATCAATAATTAAAGCGCGGACGAGGTTCGTCCACAGCTCACGACCTCATCCAGTCATTCCGCCGCTAATTAAAGGTCATCTAACGGAGGCTCGTACCGGTGCGGTGCTGCTGGGGCTCGTGGAGGATCTGGCTGCGGCTGACCAGCGAGCTCCTGTTGACCGTGGCCTCTGAGATCAGCTGGAAGGTGATGTTGGTGTAACACGTGCCCGGCAGCCAGTGCTTGAAGACCGTCTTCCCCTTGTGGAAATCTGCAGCGACAGAGAGCGTGAGGATGACGACGACGAAGACGACAGCATGAGAAGCGCGAGCCGTACCTTTATACAGCATGTAGCGCTGCTGACGGCCCTCCGTGAAGCTGATGTTCACTCGGGTGTAGATGTTCCTGTCCGGAGAACGGATCTGGAACACCACGCCGGTCTCTGGAGACGGACCGTAATCGGACATCTCAACGCCGTCCAGAGGAAGAGGCTCTGAAAACACACACACAATCTTTGACTGAAGCCACTTTGCGTTTAAAATTTGAGGACAATATCTTATTTATGAACTCATTTGTGTTTTATTCTCTGCCGTCTTACTGGTCAGCACAGCGACGGTTGCGACGGCTCTGGCTCCGCCGCTGTCGTTCCCGAGCATCAGGCTGATGGAGTAACACAGGCCGTGGAACGAGGCGTTGAACTGCAGCGGCTGCGGGAGCGTCTGACCGACGGCGGCTCCGGGGAATAACAGCGTGTGCGTGCGCGGCTCTCCGGACACCCGCACCGCGTACACGGACACGTCCGGCCTCACGTCGTCAGCGTCCAGCGACATCAGCATCTGCTCTTCATCCAGTAACGTTACCTGGAACGGAGCCACGCTCTGAGAGGAAGAGGAGGAAGAGGATGAGTCGATCGCTGCTTCGTTCTGCTATGAACGATTAATGCAAATCCGCAGGATCAAGTCATTAATAACCAATGGAAGGATGGATAATGGACACAAATAATTATAAAATGGCATTTCAAGAGCAGCTCCCAGAACTCCTCGATCTTTTATCACTGCAGAATCTGTCCGGACCTGCAGCAGAACGACCAATATTCCCTTTATCATGAGATTAAAGATCCAACATGAGATGAAGAGAGTCAGAGGATGAACACACACACACACACACTTCACTGAAGCAAACAGACCAATCACAGTTCAGTATGCAAATATGAGCATCTCTGTCTGCTACATTTGAAACACCGAACATTCATCAGTGGAGAATTTTAAAGTTATCGGTACTGCAAGCGTGTTAGCGATATGCTAAAAGATGCACCATCCTGAGAATGTGCTAAATCATGCTAACAACACGCTAAGACATGCTAATTCATGTTAGCATCATGTTAAAACACATTGGAAATAAGCAAGCAGTGTGCTAAAACATGCTAGCAATGTGCTAATTCATGCTAGAAGCATGCTAAATCATGTAAACAACATGTTAAAACATGCTAGCAATGTGTTAAAACATGTTAAGATTGTTAGCACGTTTTAGCATGCTTCTATTCGTGTTAGAAATCATGTTAGAAACATCCTGAGAATGTGCTAATGTAACGGATTCATGCTAGAAACATGCTAAAACATGTTGAAATCATGCTAACAATCTTAGCATGTTTTAACACATTGCTAACACGAATTAGCATGTTGTTAGCATGTATTAGCACATTTCTAGCATGTTTTCGCACACTGCTTGCATATTTACAATGTTTTTTTTATTTCCAGTGTGCCACAACATGCCAACAATGTGCTAATTCATGTTAGAAATGTGCTAGCAACATGTTAAAGCATGCTAGGATCATGCTAGCAATGTGTTAAAACATGTTAAGATTGTTAACACGTTTTAACATGTTTTAGCATGCTTCTATTCATGTTAGAAATCATGTTATAAACATGCTGACAATGTGCTAATGGATTCATGCTAGAAACATGCTAAAACATGTTGAAATCATGCTAACAATCTCAGCATGATTAACACATTGCTAGCATGATCCTAGCATCCTTTAACATGTTGCCAACACGAATTAGCATGTTGCTAGCATGTATTAGCACATTTCTAGCATGTTTTCGCACACTGCTTGCATATTTCCAATGTTTTTTTATTTCCAGTGTACCACAACATGCCAACAATGTGCTAATTCATGTTAGAAATGCTAGCAACATGTTAAAACATGTTAAGATTGTTAGCACGTTTTAACATGTTTTAGCATGCTTCTATTCGTGTTTGAAATCATGTTAGAAACAAGCTGACAATGTGCTAATGTAACGGATTCATGCTAGAAACATGCTAAAACATGTTGAAATCATGCTAACAATCTCAGCATGTTTTAACACATTCCTAGCATGATCCTAGCATGTTTTAACATGTTGCTAACGCGAATTAGCACATTTCTAGCATGTTTTCGCACTCTGCCATTTCCAGTGTGCCACAACATGCCAACAATGTGCTAATTCATGCAAGGAAAATGCTAAATCATGCTATAAACATGTTAACAATGTGCTAATTAATGCTAGAAATGTGCTAATACATGTTAATTCATGCTAGCAACATGTTAAAACATGCTAGGATCATGTTAGCAATGTGTTAAAATGTGCTAAGATCATGCTAGCAATGTGCTAAAACACATTGGAAAATTAGCTAGTGTGCTAAAACATGCCAGAAATGTGCTAATATGTGCTAGCAGCATGCTAATTCATGCTAGCAACATGTTAAAACAAGCTAGGATGAATATAAAACTAGAGTTTGTACCGCACACATATAGAAATCATTTTATTTGTGCAGGTTTTAAAAAAGGTCATTATAAGAGCCTTAAATTTGATAAAAAAACAGATCCTTTTAAACTTTTAATTCTCCTCTGACTTCCACTGAAGAATATTCAGCATTTCAAACGTAACAGATGCCGATGCACATATTTGCATACTGAACTGTGATTGGTCTGTCTTGGTTAGTTCGGGGTTCAGAACAAACCCAAACTAGAGTATCAGTACGAACAATATTTACTCAAAAGCCGCCATCAGAAAACAGACACAACTGTCCACAATCTGTCAGGATGTTCCCAGAGAAACAGCAGCTCAGAAAAGCAATCAGAAGAAGGTGAAGAAACTCTGGGGATGAATGTGAGATTAAAGATGGAAACCCTGAGATCTCCAAGGGCGGTTCCTCCTGCTGGAGGTCATCAGACATCTGTGTCTCTGTGTCTCACGGCTGATGGACACACATGTGGACGGAGCTCATGAATGAAGCTCTGATTCAGTTCACACCATCTTCAACTGAAGCGATGCGAATCACGACTCTCTTCACAGCCGAATTCTGAAGTGATTATATTTATTACTGTGAAGCTGCTTTGAAACCATCTGTTCTGCTGTAGAAATAAAGCTGGACTTTATTAAATAATCTGAATCAAATCTCAACGGCACAGACTGACTGTTGATTCGGCAGGATTCGTTTGTTAGATCTAATGAAATGCACATAAAATCTGCATATTCAAAAACAAGATGACAAGCGCCTCAACTCATGAATATTCAAAAGCTCTTGGGACGCCGACATTAATATTCGTTGTTCTTTTGGACTGTAAAACTGACCACGCAGCAGCAGAAACATCAAGTCACCAATTCTTACTTTTATGGAATATTCCCATGTTTATTATAAATGATTTATTGCTGCACATCATTATTGTGTTCATTTTGGCTCAGCTTCTCTTCTCTGAACACGAGGGCGGGGCATCCTGTCACTCACATGAGATCCACCAATAGCAAACCACATCATTTCCTCACAGACACAATCAAGCCCCGCCTACATTTGTTCTTGTTTGTGAAGCGTTTCACTCAGACGAGTGTAAAAGACCAGCGTAACTTCTGTTTCATGACTTTAACACACTCACACACACACTCACACTCACACTCACACTCTCACACTCACACTCACACTCACACTCACACTCTCACACTCACACACTCACACTCACACTCACACTCTCACACTCTCACACTCTCACACTCTCTCACACACACACACACACACACTCACACTCACACTCTCACACTCACACTCTCACACTCACACTCTCACACTCACACTCACACTCTCACACTCACACTCTCACACTCACACACTCACACTCACACTCTCACACTCACACTCACACTCACACACTCTCACACACTCACACACTCACACTCTCACACTCACACTCACACACTCTCACACACTCACACACTCACACTCTCACACTAACACACACACACACACACACACTCACACTCACACTCTCACACACTCACACACTCACACTCACACTCTCACACTAACACACTCACACTCACACACTCACACTCACACTCACACACTCACACACTCACACTCTCACACACTCACACTCTCACACACTCACACTCACACTCTCACACACTCACACTCTCACTCTCACACTCTCACACTCACACTCTCACACTAACACACTCACACTCTTACACACTCTCACACTCTCACACTAACACACTCACACTCACACACTCACACTCTCACACTCACACTCACACACTCACACTCACACTCAAACTCTCTCACACACACTCTCACACACACACTCACACACACACTCACACACACTCACACACACTCTCACACACACTCACACACACACACTCTCACACACTCACACTCTCACACACTCACACTCTCAGACTCACACACACACACACTCACACTCACACACTCACACTCACACACTCACACTCACACACTCACACTCACACTCACACTCACACTCAAACTCACACTCTCACACACACACACTCTCACACTCACACACTCTCACACTCACACACACACTCACACACACACACACACACACACAGATGAATGGAAGGTCACACACTGAATGGAGGCCGTCAAGACTCACACATCTGCTCACATTATCATGCAAACGGGCGGATCCGAGACACGAGAACATCCCAAAATCTCGCTTCAGTTAGTAACGAGAGGAAGAGCAGCGGGAGGAAGAGTCACGATGAAGATGAAGCTAAAGCTCTGGATTATCTTTAATCCTTCAGAAAGTCAAGTCACACTCATAATCTTGCTTTTAAAGGCTGAACTCAGTGTGCTTTTGTGTTCCAGAGAGACGAGCGCTCCAGATTAACAGCCTTAATAAACGCATCAGTGCCTCGACTCTCTTTGACATAAAGGTTCGTCATTGGCATCGGTGGTTCCGTGAAGACTCGTTCCACTGCACAACAGGTTCTTATTTTAAAATCTTCTTATTTTAGAACCTTTTGTGCAGTGAGAATGTTTTATGGATGTTAGAGTCACTGGAGGACCGCGACAGACGCGCTCAGCTCCACAAGCTCTTTCTGCTGACCAGGTGCTTTAATTAAATGCGTGGAGAGATGTTCCTCTGGCATTTAATTAAAAGTAAACACACTGGCATGTTCAGTGCGGCGTGAGGACGGTCAGACCGCAGCCGCCCCGCCGCTCGCCCAGGAAACACAACAAAGAGCCCACGCTGGCGGCTCGGACGCCCACCGTCACGCTCAATGGAGGGCCGACTCCAAACACTCATAAACCCCTCCCACTGCGACCGCAGGAGGCCCAGACCCGCCCACACACCGCTGACTCGGCCAATCGAGTGCTCCGCCCACTCCAGAGGAGCGTCTGATTGACAGCTCTGACTCAGCAGGGATTCTTTTGAGAACATAAAACCCAAAACACAATACATATAATATATCATTATCAAATCAATTATATAAAATATAACATTTTAAGACCATTAAGATGTTTTGCTGTGATGTAAAAAAAAAACATCTGTAATTTTGTGAAATATTATTCCAGTGTATATAAGTGAATATACAGTACAGTGGAATTTATTCCTGAATTTTCAGCATCATTACTCTTCAGTGTCACATGATCTCCTGATATGATGATTTCAAGAAATATTTATGATTATTATCAGTGTTTCATTTTATTTTTCAGGATTCTTTGATGAAAACAGCATTTCTTTGAAACAGAATCTTTTGTAACATCATAAACTGTTACTTTTGATAAGTTTAATGTGTCCTTCAGAAACAAAAGTATTCATTTCTTTCCAAAAAACACATTATTTAACCCAAATAATGCATATTATATTTTGTTTTTAAAATATTATTTATAAACCATTTATAAAATAATATTTTAGTTGAGAATTTGTCATTATTTCATTCTTTTGATCTGAGTGTTCAGGTTTCACGAGTTCTCGTATGAAGGAACTGGATGCGTGTCTGTGAGAAACATGTGAGCGCCGAGACTCATGGGAAACTATAAAAACAAGCCGGATGTACAGCGGGCCGAGCATCAGCTCTGGGGAATCGATTTCAAGGGTCTCCAGTCGAGATACAAGAGTCTTTGTGTCGGAGGAGAGAGACGGAGCGGCTCATGTGTTCCTCATACATGAACGTCATGTGACCAATACTGCAGACACGGCAGATCGCAAACAATCGATATCATTTCATCATCGTCTAGTACGGACAGTGTTGTTAAATTCACTAGTGAAGGAATGAAACATCGCAGTTCCCGCCATGGAATAAAACAATTAAAAGTCGTAATTGTGACTTTTTTCTCAGAATTGAGTTTATATCTCACAATTCATACTTCATAACTCACAATCTAACCCTTATATCTCAATTCTGAGTGTAAAATTATGCAAGTCCAGATAAACTCGCAATTTGAGATATAAACTAGCAATTACGAGTTATAAAGTCCAAATTCTGAGATATAAATTCACATTCGAAATATAAACTCGCAATACAATTATGATCTATAAACACAATCACAAGTTATAGAGTATATAAACTCGCGATTATGATCTATAAACACAATCACAAGTTATAGAGTATATAAACTCGCGATTATGATCTATAAACACAATCACAAGTTATAGAGTATATAAACTCACGATTATGATCTATAAACACAATCACAAGTTATAGAGTATATAAACTCGCGATTATGATCTATAAACACAATCACAAGTTATAGAGTATATAAACTCACGATTATGATCTATAAACACAATCACAAGTTATAGAGTATATAAACTCGCGACTATGATCTATAAACACAATCACAAGTTATAGAGTATATAAACTCGCGATTATGATCTATAAAAACAATCACAAGTTATAGAGTATATAAACTCGCAATTATGATATATAAACACAATCACAAGTTATAGAGTACATAAACTCGCGATTATGATCTATAAACACAATCACAAGTTATAGAGTATATAAACTCACGATTATGATATATAAACACAATCACAAGTTATAGAGTATATAAACTCGCAATTATGATCTATAAACACAATCACAAGTTATAGAGTATATAAACTCACGATTATGATCTATAAACACAATCACAAGTTATAGAGTATATAAACTCACGATTATGATATATAAACACAATCACAAGTTATAGAGTATATAAACTCACGATTATGATCTATAAACACAATCACACGTTATAGAGTATATAAACTCACGATTATGATCTATAAACACAATCACAAGTTATAGAGTATATAAACTCACGATTATGATCTATAAACACAATCACAAGTTATAGAGTATATAAACTCGCGATTATGATCTATAAACACAATCACAAGTTATAGAGTATATAAACTCACGATTATGATCTATAAACACAATCACAAGTTATAGAGTATATAAACTCGCGACTATGATCTATAAACACAATCACAAGTTATAGAGTATATAAACTCACGATTATGATCTATAAACACAATCACAAGTTATAGAGTATATAAACTCGCGACTATGATCTATAAACACAATCACAAGTTATAGAGTATATAAACTCGCGATTATGATCTATAAAAACAATCACAAGTTATAGAGTATATAAACTCGCAATTATGATATATAAACACAATCACAAGTTATAGAGTACATAAACTCGCGATTATGATCTATAAACACAATCACAAGTTATAGAGTATATAAACTCACGATTATGATATATAAACACAATCACAAGTTATAGAGTATATAAACTCGCAATTATGATCTATAAACACAATCACAAGTTATAGAGTATATAAACTCACGATTATGATCTATAAACACAATCACAAGTTATAGAGTATATAAACTCACGATTATGATATATAAACACAATCACAAGTTATAGAGTATATAAACTCACGATTATGATCTATAAACACAATCACACGTTATAGAGTATATAAACTCACGATTATGATCTATAAACACAATCACAAGTTATAGAGTATATAAACTCGCGATTATGATCTATAAACACAATCACAAGTTATAGAGTATATAAACTCGCGACTATGAGATAGATTTTTTTTCCTCAGAATTGTGAGATGTAAACTGAAACTGCGAGTTATAAAGTTTCAATTGCCAGATAAAAAAAGCCACAATTATCTTTTTTATTTTTTATTCTGCGGCAGAGACAATCTTCCACACAATCCAGTGAATTCTGCGAGCTGAGACACGCAGCAGCTGAGCGCGTTTGTTCATTGAGTCGGTGTTTCTGCAGCATCAGCGGCGGCAGACGAGGCGAGCGAATGCGACGGGATCCTCCAGTGAAAGCCGGAGTCTGTGCCAGCCTTCATCTCGACACACTGAGGGTCATGTACGCCACGGCCCAGACGCGCTCAATGGCCGTCCTGTGTCTTCATGAATGATGACAAAGAGCGTCAATGAGGCCAGACCCACATTCACCGGCTGAAGGGGCTTTTCAAGCGCGTCCACACAGGGAAAACCGTGTTTCACTGCTTTAGAATATCAACGCATTTACACACTGTAAACGACGATGATGTCAACTGAAAGTCTGCTTAATAAAGATTTCCAGCTACAACGGGCTCTGACGGTAAAGACCTTCTGACTGCTGCTGATGGAGCGTTTATGAGATGAGCAGTGAATCACTGGAGCTTCATGTATTATGGATTGACGGATGAAAGAGGAGCGCTTCGGATCCAGACACACACAAGCGCCCCGTTTAAAGTGAACTAATGCCCCGATCTTCATCTGCATCCGTCTGGTGTAGACGAGCGAGACGTGGAGCACCTCGGATCAGCTCATAATCCAGTGCCTGGATGAAACAACTAGCAGCTCACAGCTCCAGAGTAAAGAGTGTGAACGTGCCGTCATCTTAAACCATTTCCACTGAGCATTTCATCTCAACAACGACAGTTACGGCTATTCATCAAAACTGGAGCAGTGATAAAATCCAGTTAAAGGGTTACATGAAAATTCCTCACCTTCATGTCGTTCCACACCTTCAGTGAAGATGTTTTTGATGAGGTTTATGACTCGTTCATAGATCAATATAATCAACACTTTCAAGCTCCAGAAAAGAAGTAAAGACGTGGTTAAAACAGTCACGTGATGCAGTGGATCAAGAGACCAGAACACTTTCTGTGCGCAAAAACTTAAAAATAACCACAATCTCTAGTGATGGCGATTTCAAAACACTGATTCATGAAGATTTACGAATCTTTTGTTTCGAATCAGTGGTTAAAAGTCATGTGATCTCAGTAAACGAGGCTTCGTAAGGTCATAAACGTTTAGAAACGTTTAGAAATTTCACTGGTTCACCACTGGGGGGCGATGATCTCTGCGAACGAGTGACGGGCAGAGCGAGGCCTCGTGAAGAAAATGAGCAGAATCGCGTCGAGGCTTCGAAACAATCCTGACATGTTGATCTGAAATAACCTTGACAACGATTCAGACCAGCGTTGACGAATCACAACGAACATGTTTGTGGCAGTGCGCGACATCGTGTTCTCGAGAACAGCGTTTTGCTATAAAAACAACACCTTTTACAAACCCACTGCAAATGTTTTATTGAAAGTAAAATCTATAAATCAAACTATTAATTACTATATTTTAGGCCTACTAATGTCTGATTAAAACATCTACAAATATATAAATCTGATCAGAGATCAGGTAAACCTATAGATTTGATTCACGGGTTCAGAGAGATCGTCGCCCCCCGGTGGTGAACTACTGAAATCTCGAAACGTTTCGCAACACGAAGCCTCGTTCACTGAAATCACGTGACTTTTAACCACTGATTCGAAACAAAAGATTCGTGAATCAGTGTTTTGAAATTACTAGATATTGTCGAGTAAAGCCATTATTTAGTTTTTATTTGGCGCACAAAAAGTATTCTTGTCTCTTCTGAACCGATGCAGTCACATGACCCGTTTAAACGCCATCTTCAGTAAAAAATATATTAATTTGCGTTCTGAAGATGAACGGTCATACGGGTGTAGAACGACACGAGAGAGAGGAACTAATGACTGAAAGTTCATTTTTGGGTGAACTAACCCTTTAAATCTCGATGCAACCGTGCAGATTCACCACATATTTACATTAGAACAATCTTTTGTGACAGCTTGGCAACAATTGCTAGGGAGTGGGCAGTTTTAAGGCGGAGCTTAAAGAAGAGTTCCAGCCCTCAGTTCAGCTCGAAGTGTCCGAACCGTCACCCGAAAGCATCGTAAGCCTAAATTGATCACAGCTTCATTGATTCTACGATCAATTTAGGCTTACGGTGCTTTTGGGAAACAGCCCAGACGTTCTCTAAAAACACGACTGTAGGATGATCAGATATTTGTTACTCTGAGCTCATGAACCCTCTGTAGCCAAACACACGAGACCAACCTGAACCAGAGATATCTCACTCACCACAGCCTCTCCATCACCTGCTGACCATCACTGACCATCACTGACCACCACTGACCATCACTGACCATCACTGACCATCAGTCTGACGAGTGGGATTATTGATGGCTGACTCACACACACACACACACACACATCTGCAGACTTTCACTGAATTGTTATTCCTCTAAATAAGCTTTAAGACATATATAACCTGTTTAATAATAATAAACAGCAACAACAGCATAATAATAATAACATCCCATTAAGAATAGAATAATAATATCCAAATTAACAACTAATAATAATATTATATACTATATTGCTATTATTAATATACTATCATATTATCAGAAAATACCAGTTTAATTTCCTGTGCAGCACAAGTGAAAGCCGACTGATGCTTCACACACACACACACACACACACACACACACTCGTTCATCTGTGTGACCCAGTTTCGCCTGCAGGAATATTGTAGCAGATTCTGATCGTGTAACTTGCATCAGTTCCTGCTGATATCCGACACACACACACACACACACACACACACACACACACACACACACACACACACACACATGAATCTATAGACACTAGCTGATTTAATGACGCGCGCGTGTAATTAACGCTTCCCATTTAAATGTGTTAAAAGAGTACACGCACCTGAATGATGAAGATGATGATGATGAAGCATAGCGATAAAACCCAGCGGAGAACAGAACTCATGTTCGGTCGGGAATCAATCGGACTCTTTGATTCTCAGCGTAGCACATCCGAACAATAGCGAGTGGTCGAACTGCGATCGGACCTGGCTCCGAACCGAGCCGAACATGAACGAGCGAAGCTTCTGCCGTCAGAGCGCGTGTGTTCCGTCCATCTGCCGCCGGCCTCGGTTCTGTGAGCTCGGTATCGGGTGTGTGTTCGGCTCTGCGGGACGGGTGAATGATGGAGACGCGCGGAGGCTCTAATGAAGCGCAGCAGCGGGTTTCTGTCTCTCGGGGCGCGTCTCGAATCCTCCGCCGCTCCCTGATTCTGAGCGTGCGTCGCGCGCCGGTGACGCCCACGCGCTGTCCACATTCGAGACAGCCGAGCAGGATTTGAGACGCGACCATCTGTCGCCCCGCCCTGAATCTCTGAACACAAGAAGACTGAATCTCATCACATGAACAGACCTGCTTTACATCATCCTCATGTTCACACACACATGAATGATCATCTTCGATATCAAAGTCGTGCTTTGTTTGCGTTTTGAGCATGAAATATTGCACTGTTTATGCATATAATATATGACCGTTAAAAAATTTTTAATAGTATATTTTGTCTGCAGATTTAATTTCTTTATGAGTTTTACAGCAATGTGTTTGTAAAATATAGCATTTTACGACAAAATTCAAAATGGCTGATGCCTAAAATGGTCTATTCGGTACGCTGCCCTGAATCTGAAGATTTTTGATCAAACTGTTGAGACGTTATTAGCAAAAATAGCCATTTTTTTCATGTCTCCTCACCACTAGGTGGCGCTGTGAAGAAACTGTGCAGGTACTGTCCAGGTCATAACACACACCAAGTTCGGTCAGAATACATTAAAGAGTTGCGGAGTTATGCGGAGTTCGGATTCGTTCGCATGTTATTTGAGAACGGTTTGACTAATCGACTTAAATTCCGTAAATTTTTGTCGGCGTTCAATTTCACATGGTCTAGGAGAGGATGGAAAAAGTAGGATTTTCATAAAATGCGAAGGAATACGAGTTAAAAATCATTTCGTTTCTAGCCCTTACGGTTATTAGCATAAAAAATAGTGCACATTTGAACAGTTGGTGGCGCTAGAGAGTCTGAGTTAGAGACTCCAAATTTGCTTTGGTTAATGTTGAGACGGTCTTCTATCTGTGTGCCAAATTTCACAACTTTCTCCCAAGCGGATCTACGGGCTGTCACACACTCAAGAGCAGAACAACAACAACATTAACGGACCGGAAACGCACGTGCACACCGCCGGTTCTTATCCCTCATGGAAGAGTCGTACGAACAACACAGAATTAATACAATCACTGAGTCATTAGAGACATTATCCGTCTCTCCTGAACTGATTATCCCTCAGAAGCCGCATAAAAAGAGGGTCAATCTGCAGTTGGGTTTGTTTCACGCTTCATAATGAAGTGGGCTCGGGTTTGATTGTGATTCATATGCAGCACAGATAGAATGCTGCCTCTTAACAGCGACACATTCACCGGCCAATCACCATCGAGCTTCTTTTTTTCTTTTTTTTTCCTCAGATGAGAGCTGCTCTGTGATTGGCTGCTGAGCTTCACCACGGTGATGGAATGTGGACAAAGGGTTTCCCTGATGAGCTACAGCAGTGATCACGTGATCTCAGGATAGAGTCGTGCTCTAGCCTCTGAATTCAGGAGCTGGAGGAATAATAATAGATACACTATTATTAAATGTAATATTAATATTTAACTCTGATCGTGTGTGTTTGTCGCATCAGCTGCAGTAAAGCTGATGGCGGTCTGTCTCACAGACGCGCGTCGCCCTCTAGTGGTCTAATGTAAGAACAACTACACATTAGAGGAGCATTTTAACCAAAAATGATCATTTACTCATCCTCACGTCGTTCCAAACACACAAGACTTTCTGTGAAGTACAAAAGCAGATGTTTAGCACAATGTCCACGCTTCTCTTTTACATAAAATGGACGCACACGGTGAGTAGAAGAAATCATGAGGTTTTCAAACTGGGGTCTGTGAAAAACTTCAAGAGAAAAATGTAAAATAAAAATGTATATATGCAAATAAATTATGATATTTATTTATAAATAAATAATATGAAAGATATGATTAAATAGACATCACGGTTCTATCGAGGGAATGCGTTGACGTCACTTTCCCGCCGGAATACGCGCGCCAACGCCCTCAGCTGGACTGAGTGGCAAAAAGAGCCTTCCGTGACTGAATTTAATAGTGGAAACTGCAAAAACGCGAGTAAAACAAACTATTATCAGTTTAAGCTAGTGTTCATTAGCTACAACTAACTAAAGATCCAGGATATTGACATGCAGCGTTTTCATATTATATGTGCCTGATTTCGGGGAAATACATAAAGAAAATTTGCCTGTGAACGTTTTACATAAATACAATATTAACCGTTACGTCTAACAGTGGGTGATCACTTATATCAAAGTTATATCATCCAGCCCTAAAACTTTTGTCAGTGTTCATTTAAAAACATCCAATTATGCAGAATATAAGACGGTAAATTTTAATTGATGTGTTACGATATATAACAATACAATATGGTACGATTTTACCTCTAAATGTATCATTCGCATTCCACGTTTCGCCTGGAGTCCAGTTGTTTCTGTGAATTGCAGCGATCCATTCTCTTTTCTTTAGCTTTAGCCTGTAGAAATGTCTCATATTTCTTCTCAAATCTATTTGTACAGTCATACGCAACGTTTTTTCCCGCTTTAGATCAGTTTCGTGTTTTTCGCGCCATTCACACTGCCACTCAGTGGGCGTAACCGCGGGCCCAACGGCTGACTGTGACGTCACGTGCATACTCTCTATTCTATTTTCTAAAGACTGGTCTGACTGAAATAATGAGTTAATAACAGTTACTTTGTTATAGTTTATGTTTGTCTTCAGGGTTATACATCAGTTAGAACCAGGATAAATATCGCCATGTACATTTTTTCCCAGGTAAAACTGTGTCGTCCAGCAGGTGTCGCTGTTGAGTCGCTGCTGAAGTGTGATGGGGATCTGTGGGCGGATCCATCCGTCTTTAAACACACACACACACACTCTCTCTCAGTGAATGTCTGAGCTCTCACACACATCCACATCATCTGATCGGATCGGACTCGAGTGTTTCTCACGGTGAGTACACACTTTCTCTTCTCACATTACTGCAAGTTTAAAAACAATGCAGAACAACCAGCATCCTGAAGGCAATATCACCACATATTATTATTAATACAGTCACGTCATTTCATCATGATGATCAGCGTTATGATGGAAGCAATAATTAAATCTGATGATCATGATTCGGTCTGCGTGCGTTGATGAATCTGATGATTCTGATGGTTCTGATCGGACTGTCTGCTGAAGTTTCACTGTATTGATGTCATTGGTAAAGGTCAGTTCTGACCCGCTTCTGCTTTAACGGATCATCTGCTTTTGTCAATGAATCTTCATCACATTAAAAGCTTTTGAACAGTGAATCAAATGAATCGCTGTCAGAGTCTCTGAGTAACCCATGATTCTGTTCAAAAGAGACGCGCAACCGAATCAGTTCATATTTTGAACTCTTTTATATTTATAGTTTTAGGTTTCATTGTTTGTTTTAGTGCTTCAGATGAGTGTGTGTCATTTAAAAATATATTCTATAGTTTTATTCATTTTTATTTCCGTTTATTTTAGTACTTCAAGTTAAACTAAATGAAAATGAGAAATGTTTCCTTGGAAACTACACTGAAAAAATGGACAAACACAGCAAGTGGGTCGTTTGGTTAAATGTTTGACTCAACCTGCTGGGTAGTTTTATTTAACTCAACTATTGTTTAAAATGACTGTGTGTCTGGGTTAAAATGAACCCAAAATATGTTGGAAATTAAAAATCACTCATAATTACTAGAGGAAACAATAATAATCAAAAGATGAACATTTATTAATAAGCATTTTTAATGTTTAAATATTATTCATTAAACTTAATGTTGATTTATTAAACATTAATAAATGGTAATTAAGTATTATTTTAAGCAAGTCATACAGTAATTTTTAAACAATAGTTGGGTTAAATGAAACAACCCAGCAGGTTGAGTCAAACATTTCACTGGGTTTGTCGTTTTTTCAGTGTTTCTGAAATAAAATAAGTTTATTTTTTCATGTAATGTTTATTTATTTCAGCTTTATTTAAACTAACAAAAATGTTTTAATAGTTTTAGTTAACGATAATAACCCTGTGCGCAACATCAGCGAAGGAAAATATCTAACAACGTTTTACTAAAGTCGAAACATGTTATTTCTGAATGTGCAGATTTTTAAAAGTTTTTCTTGGTCAGGCGAACGTTGAGGGAACATTCAGTTTCATCATTTTTCAAACATTACGGGAACGTTACTTATGAATGTTCTCTGAACAAGTAAAAAGCATTAGGTGAACGTCCAACTGAAACGTTTCAGAAAAAACCTTCCGTGAACCATGAAACAACGTTTTGAGAACGTTATTAAAGACCAGATAATGCTGAAAGAACGTTCTATTAACGTTACTGGAAGAACGTTTGTTCATAACTTCCCAGAACATTCTGAGAACGTTATTAAAGACCAGATAATGCTGAAAGAACGTTCTATTAACGTTTCTGGAAGAACGTTTGTTCATAACCTTCCCAGAACATTCTGAGAACGTTATTAAAGACCAGATAAGGCTGAAAGAACGTTCTATTAACGTTTCTGGAAGAACGTTTGTTCATAACCTTCCCAGAACATTCTGAGAACGTTATTAAAGACCAGATAAGGCTGAAAGAACGTTCTATTAACGTTTCTGGAAGAACGTTTGTTCATAACCTTCCCAGAACATTCTGAGAACGTTATTAAAGACCAGATAAGGCTGAAAGAACGTTCTATTAACGTTTCTGGAAGAACGTTTGTTCATAACCTTCCCAGAACATTCTGAGAACGTTATTAAAGACCAGATAAGGCTGAAAGAACGTTCTATTAACGTTTCTGGAAGAACGTTTGTTCATAACCTTCCCAGAACATTCTGAGAATGTTATTAAAGACCAGAAAATGCTGAAAGAACGTTCTGTTAACGTTGCTGGAAGAACTTTTGTTCATAACCTTCCCAGAACATTCTGAGAACGTTATTAAAGACCAGAAAATGCTGAAAGAACGTTCTGTTAACGTTGCTGGAAGAACTTTTGTTCATAACCTTCCCAGAACATTCTGAGAACGTTATTAAAGACCAGATAAGGCTGAAAGAACGTTCTATTAACGTTACTGGAAGAACGTTTGTTCATAACCTTCCCAGAACATTCTGAGAACGTTATTAAAGACCAGAAAATGCTGAAAGAACGTTCTGTTAACGTTGCTGGAAGAACGTTTGTTCATAACCTTCCCAGAACATTCTGAGAACGTTATTAAAGACCAGAAAATGCTGAAAGAACGTTCTGTTAACGTTGCTGGAAGAACGTTTGTTCATAACCTTCCCAGAACATTCTGAGAACGTTATTAAAGACCAGATAAGGCTGAAAGAACGTTCTATTAACGTTACTGGAAGAACGTTTGTTCATAACCTTCCCAGAACATTCTGAGAACGTTATTAAAGACCAGATAAGGCTGAAAGAACGTTCTATTAACGTTTCTGGAAGAACGTTTGTTCATAACCTTCCCAGAACATTCTGAGAACGTTATTAAAGACCAGATAAGGCTGAAAGAACGTTCTGTTAACGTTACTGGAAGAACGTTTGTTCATAACCTTCCCAGAACATTCTGAGAACGTTATTAAAGACCAGATAAGGCTGAAAGAACGTTCTGTTAACGTTACTGGAAGAACGTTTGTTCATAACCTTCCCAGAACATTCTGAGAACGTTATTAAAGACCAGATAAGGCTGAAAGAACGTTCTATTAACGTTACTGGAAGAACGTTTGTTCATAACCTTCCCAGAACATTCTGAGAACGTTATCAAAGACCAGATAATGCCGAAAGAACGTTCTGTTAACGTTACTGGATATTTGTTCTTGTTTTAAGCACAAACTCACTTAAATCTAAAACTTTAACAAGTCTTAATATCTCCAGTCATTCCTCTTCTCCAGTAAAACTGTCTTGATTTAAGAGTGTTTAGATGTTTGTGCTGGAAAACGAGACGGAAAGATCCGTTTATCAGTGCTGGAGTCTGAATGTCTTCTTTTCTCCACTCAAACGCTCATAAATAAACACAGAGATGAAATATTTCTGTGTGGTTAATAATGAAGATCTGCTGTTTTACGTCCATTTCAGGTGGAGATGACGGCGTCGCCACGGTGACTCTATCAGCTCTGTGATTGGCTCGTTCTGCTTGTGTTGTCATGGCGAAGAGTCCAGAGGTGAAGCTGGCCGTTTTCGGCAGAGCCGGAGTGGGAAAGTCAGGTGAGAGTCAGAAAACGAACGGATGTGGATCTGCACAACCTGAAGACACGATCTCAGTCTATGCTCAGATGTTTCTCATCACATGACCTGATCTCTGCGTTCGTATTGGATGAGAAACTGCTGACTCATCTATAGAGGTTCAGCTGAAACATAAACCCAGAGAATCGTGGGTCATAAATGAGACGGATTAGCGTCAGAACACTGTGTGCTGGACCACACCAGACACGAGTTTAACATCACTGACAACAGAAGTGTGTGTTTGCGTCTCATACCTGTAGAGTATGAATGGTTTGGCAGGTGCCATGGCAACCGTATCCAGTTCTTCAGCCAATCAGTGAGCGACTGTCATTGTGCTTCTCCAGGAAATGTTTAGATGTTTGTGCAGGAAAACAAGACAGAAATACTGAGGAAGAACATTTTTTGGATGTGTCGGAATGAGAGTCTGCATTATTATTAGCTTTTTTGGGTCTGACGGTGTTACTTCAAGCACCATTTTAGGGCGGTTTTATCCGAAATGAATTACTGAAAGCGGCCGTTTCTGCGTCGACTGTGAGTGCAGATCAGGTCAGACCGAGACTTCATGGGCGGAAGAACATGGAAAAAATGTGATTGTTTGTGTTACGCTGTTTAATCTGTCCTGAAGACGTGATGAAGAAGCTGCTGAGGAGCGATTCACACTGAACCAACAGACCACCAGAAGAGACTCACACACACACACACACACACACTCACACACACACACACACATCAGGAGACTCACACACACACACACACACACACTCATCAGGAGACTCACACACACACACACACACACACACATCAGGAGACTCACACACACACACACACATCAGGAGACTCACACACACACACACATCAGGAGACTCACTCACACACTCACACACACACTCACACACACACACACTCACACACTCA
>CM076066.1:345000-347500 GCA_038088235.1 Zacco platypus | reverse complement strand
TTTCGATTTGGTATCATAATGTCATAATTTTGACTTTTTAAAGTTATAATTATCACTTTTAAGTCACATATTCAGCTTTTTAACAGAATAATTTCAATTTTTTAAGCCAAAATTTCGACTTGGTATCATAATGTCATAATTTTGACTTTTTAATGTCAAATTTAATGTAATAATGTATATAATTATTATGACTTTTATCTCACAATGTCATAATTGTAGTATATCATAGTTTTTAATTTCAATTTATGTCATAATTATTTATTTTTTTAGGTATAATTTTCAGTTATGACTTAGAATGTCATAATCTCTGTATAATTTTGACTTTTTAAAGTTATAATTATCACTTTTAAGTCACATATTCAGCATTTTAAAAGAATAATTGAAATTTTTTAAGCCAAAATTTCGGCTTAGTATCATAATGTCATAATTTTAACTTTGTCATAATTTTGACTTTTTAATGTCAAATTTAATGTAATAATGTATATAATTATTACGACTTTTATCTCACAGTGTCATAATTGTGACTGTCGTAATTTCAATTTATGTCATAATTATTTATTTTTTAGGCATAATTTTCAGTTATGACTTAGAATGTCATAATCTCTGCTTTTTAACGGCAAGATTTCGACATTTTAAACCAAAATTTTGAATTCGTATGTCATAATTATGATTTACCAAGCATGAGTAATCTTTTACACTTCGAGGAATTTTTGAAAATACATCTTCATGGTTGGCCGATAGTTGTCACATGACCATGTTTGTGCTCCTCAGGAGGACGTCCTGCAGAAGGAGGGTCACATGCGCTGGGGCGACGGCTTCATCCTGGTCTACGACATCACGGACCGCGGGAGCTTCGAGGACGTGGCTCCTCTGAAGGGCCTCCTGGACGAGGTCAAGAGGCCCAAACACGTGCCGCTGGTGCTGCTGGGAAACAAGGCGGATCTGGAGCACGGCCGGCAGGTGGCCACGGAGGAGGGCGAGCGTCTGGCGGCCGACATGGCCTGCGCCTTCTACGAGTGCTCGGCGTGCGCGGATCAGGTGGGCACGGGCGGAGGCGTGGCCGAGGCGTTTCACGAGCTCTGCAGGGAGATCCGCCGCAGACGCGCCGTTCAGGGCAAGACCCGCCGCCGCAGCTCCACCACACACGTCAAACAGGCCATCAACAAGATGCTGACCAAGATCAGCAGCTAAAACTACAGCTGCAAAACACCCGCTTCGCCTCCACATCTGAACTTCCTCAAGATACGTTTACTGGAGAAATGAGTTTGTTTCCCTGAAAAATGCTTGAAACTTCAAACTCTGAGCTGAGCTGGAATGAATCAAGTAAATCAATCAAATGAATGAACTAACAATAAAAATACTTTAATTCATAACTATGACTTAATACATCATAATTATGACTAATTATCTCATAATTTTGACTTTTTTCTCATAATTATGACTAATTATCTCCTAATTTTGACTTTTTTCTCATAATTATGACTAATTATCTCCTAATTTTGACTTTTTTCTCATAATTATGACTTAGTATCTCATAATTTTGACTTTTTTCTCATAATTATGACTTAGTATCTCATAATTATGACTTAGTATCTCCTAATTTTGACTTTTTTCTCATAATTATGACTTAGTATCTCATAATTTTGACTTTTTTCTCATAATTATGACTTAGTATCTCATAATTATGACTTAGTATCTCCTAATTTTGACTTTTTTCTCATAATTATGACTTAGCATCTCCTAATTTTGACTTTTTTCTCATAATTATGACTTAGTATCTCATAATTATGACTTAGTATCTCATAATTTTGACTTTTTTCTCATAATTATGACTTAGTATCTCCTAATTTTGACTTTTTTCTCATAATTATGACTTAGTATCTCATAATTTTGACTTTTTTCTCATAATTATGACTTAGTATCTCATAATTTTGACTTTTTTCTCATAATTATGACTTAGTATCTCATAATTATGACTTAGTATCTCCTAATTTTGACTTTTTTCTCATAATTATGACTTAGTATCTCATAATTTTGACTTTTTTCTCATAATTATGACTTAGTATCTCCTAATTTTGACTTTTTTCTCATAATTATGACTTAGTATCTCCTAATTTTGACTGTTTTCCTCATAATTATGACTTAGTATCTCATAATTATGACTAGTTCATAATTACGACTTAGTATGTCATAATCTGCTTTTGTCTCATACAGCATTTATTAACATTAGATAAAGTTGTAAATGTTAATATTGGGCTTTAGCTAACATGTAATTACGACATACTAAGTCATAATTATGAGATGAAAAACTTAAAAAGTCAAAATATGACTTATGATCATTTTCAAAAGTGATTTTTTTCTCTTGTATGGTGAAAATGGCCTTCTATATAATCTTAGTTAACATTAATTTAAACATCTACTATTACATTATTAAAATCAAAAGTTGTCTGATATCTATTGATATTATTTAATAGACCTGAGCTGACATGAACGAACTGAG
>CM076066.1:332500-340000 GCA_038088235.1 Zacco platypus | reverse complement strand
ATAATTTCGACTAGTTCATAATTATGACTTAGTATCTCATAATCTCTGCTTTTTTCTCATAATTATGACAGTATCTCATAATTTCAACTTTATCTCTTAAATACGATTTAACATGTAATAAATATGACTCATAATTTTGATTTAGTATGTCATAATTACAACTTATTGTCATAATTATGAGTTTTTTTCTAACGACAGTATCTCATAATTTCGACTAGCTCATAATTTTGACTATATCATGTCATTTTATCGACTTTCTTCTCATAATTATGACTTAATATGTAGTAATTATGACTCATAGTTTTGACTTTTTCAGCTCATTTCAACTTTTTTTCTTATACTTATGACTCATAATTAATATTTCCCACAGCATGATTGTTGTCATGTGGCAGAGATGCGCTTCCATCTGATTCACTGTAAAGTATAAAGGAAGTTCTGGAGTCACGTGATCTTCTGCTCTCGGCTGTTTGTTTCTTCTGATGACTTCAGTTCATCTGCTCTCATTCATACAGTAAGCTCTGATTATTGATTTCAGTTCCTCAGACATCTTTCACAATTCATGCAAATGTTCCTGACAACAACGACAACACGGAGCCAAAGACTCAAAAGAATCATAAAAAAGTTTCAGCATCACAAAGTCTCAAATACGTTTGATTAATATTTAGTGGGAGCCCGTCAGTCCACAGAACTCACGATGAGCGGAAGGAATCGCACAGGAATCTGTACAGGAGCGTCTTCAGGGTTTCATGGCTTCGCTGCACATCATTCTGTGCCATTCGTTCCCAGAGAAAACAGGCCGACGGCACGTCAGAAAAAAGGCAAATCAATTTTCACAGAACGCTGACAGAGTTTGGTCCTTTTCAACAAACCCAACAGAAACACAACACTGTACAGTATTAATCTGAATCTTAATTATGGACATAATCTGACCGCTTCATTAATAAACTGAAGGCTGATCGTGTCTCTGTGGAAGCCCTTGACCACCAAACCATGATCAAAAATCATACTTCACACATCTTAATCAAATATTATGAGATAAAAGTCATAATTATTAGATACAAAGTCAAAATTATGACATACTAAGTCATAATTATGAGATTAAAAAGTCATCATTATGACATAAAAAGTAAAAAATGACAAAAATTAAAAATTATGACATACTAACTGATAATTATGAGATTAAAAAGTCATAATTATTAGATAAAAAGTCAAAATTATGACATAAAAGTCAAAATTATGACATTAAGTCATAATTATGAGATTAAAAAGTCAAAATTATGACATATTGAGTCATAATTATGAGATTAAAAAGTCATCATTATGACATAAAAAGTAAAAAAATGACAAAAAGTAAAAATTATGACATACTAAGTGATAATTATGAGATTAAAAAGTCATAATTATTAGATAAAAAGTCAAAATTATGACATAAAAGTCAAAATTATGGCATATTAAGTGATAATTATGAGATTAAAAAGTCATGATTATTAGATAAAAAGTAAAAATTATGACATATTAAGTCATAATTATGAGATTAAAAAGTCATCATTATGACATAAAAAGTAAAAAATGACAAAAAGTCAAAATTATGAAATACTAAGTCATAATTCTGATTAAAAAGTTATAATTATGACTCTCAGTCATCATATTTGACCTTTTAAGTCATCGTTTTTATTTTCAGTATCATAATTATAACTTTTTTTCATAATTTTGACTTTTCATCTCATAAATATGACTTAATATTCATAATGTGATAATTATGGTCAACGAAAGCATGATTTTTTGGGGCTTCCATAGAAATCAGAATCGTTCTCTTTCGGCTGATTAAACTGATTTCAAGAATTCCAGGATTTCCTCCTTGTTTATATTAAATGAAACGGCACATTATCTCCAGGCAGACGTGCCGTCAGAGAACAGAAGAAGAAGTTCATAAAGGGGTGGAAGACGGAGCTCTATTCCTCCGGGGGAATATTGCTGCTCGATACTCGCTTGCATCAGATCGGACGATGGCTTTAGAAACGCTTGGAAGAGAGAGTGAATCTGCAGGAACGATCCACTCGCACGTGATTCACACTGAACACAAATCACACGATCACAGCGGCTCTCAACTCCTGCTGCGCAAATATATCAACAGAATTCAAAATAAATAAATCATCAAAATAAATAAGTTAAATGTATAGACATTTCAATTCATTTCCATGTCTGAAACGGCCTCAAATACCATGTGGTCCCTCGATAAAACTGACAAAAATGTGAAACATAATGTCAGTTTTCATGTTGATTTTGGGTGTTTTTAGAGTCATCTGGCGCCCCCTGGTTGAGAACCGCTGCTTCATCATGTCTAAAAAAACTTAAAACATCGAAGGCGTTCGTTCACACGCGTTTGTCTGACGGCAGATTCACAAAGATGAGACACAATCGAAAGAGCTTTGACTGCTCAACACACACAGACGTCAGACCAACACGAGTGTGTGTGTGTGTGTGTGTGTGTGTGTGTGTGTGTCAGTCGGAGAACAGGCTGGCGAAGGACTGGCGGAGGCTGCGGATGGTTTCTGCTTTGGCCTCGTCGTCCGTGACGTTTCCACGCAGCGTCTCGCTGAAGGTGTTGGTGAGCGACTGCGACTTACTGGAAGAAACAACGACACACACCAGTTCAGAATCACTGCGCTGATGACAGGAGGGGAAAACAAGGGATGCTGGGATGGGAAACGGATGGAGACTCTGGATCATTCATCGACACAGATCTGAGATGACCAGAGCCGGTTTAACGTGTGCCGAAAGACCCGATCATTTCCAAATATTGGGTTCGATCTTTCGAGCATTCACACACACACACGGTTGCGTTTTCATGGTTTATGGGGTCATTCCATAGGCGTAATGGTTTTTCTACTGTACAAACTGTACATTCTGCCACCCCCCCCCCACCCCTAAACCTACCCATCACACAAAATGTTCTGCTATTTTTTATTTTAATAAAACATTGTTTAGTGTTTCTAAAGCTATTTGAAATGTGAGGACTCATGAAATGTCCTCATAAAACATGTTTACGTCATAATACCAGTGTAATACCCATGACATTATACACATATGTGTCCTCATAAATCACAAACACACACACACACACTCATACACTCACACACACACACGTTGTGTTTTCATGGTTTATGGGGTCATTCCATAGGTGTAATGGTTTTTATACTGTACAAACTGTACATTCTGCCCCCCCCCCACCCCTAAACCTACCCATCACACAAAATGTTCTGCTATTTTACATTTTCAAATAAGATAATTCTGTATGATTTATAAGCTTGTTTCCTCATGGGGACCAACAAAATGTCCCCACAATGTCAAGATTTACTGGTTTTACTTACATTGTGGGGACATTTTGGTCCCCATAACGTAGGGAATACTCACACACATGCACACACACACACACGACGGTCTTACTTGAGCTGCGCGGGTTGTTTCTGTGAGCTGGCGCTGGAGGGAATCGGACCTGGCTGGAAGGCCTGACTGGGCGAGGTCGTGGCAGACCGGGCACGCTGGGGCGACGCCTGACCCGACTGAGACGAGCGAGGACCACCTACACACAGACCTGACCATCAGCTACATCGAATCAGTGCTTTATACTCTACCGGTCAAACGTTTGGAGTAATGTTTTATATCCAGTACGAATGTGTTCTGCACCTGGAGCTCGTCTCGGTTGAGTCGTCTGCGGGACGGGTTGAGTCTGCACAAACACACACAGATGAGTTCAACTCCACACACTCATCTCAGGTTCAGAGTAAAAGAGTGCGGTACCTTAGTGCACGTCTGCGGTGTGGAGACGCCCAGCAGAGCCAACGCCATCTTACTCATGACCAGATCACAGATCAGCTGCCGGTCCTCCTCCACGTGCTCACCGATCAGAGGCATCGAGCTGTCCATCACCTGACCGTCACACACACACACACACACACACACACTGTTAATGTTTATAAACATATCATTCATTTGTTTCAGGTAACTAAAATGTGTACAAATGTATTGCTAAGTAAATATTATTTTTCACAGCTATGAGAAAGGCTGCAGTGCTGATCTGCGTCCACTGGGAGGCGCTAGTGTCCCACTGAACGGCCTGTTGCTTCTGCTTCGAGAGACACGATTCAAAACGATGTGAATGTAAAACATCCTCATGTGACTGACAGAGTGTGTGTGCCGGATGAATCCTAGTGAAGTTTGATTCTCTACAAAATCATTTAAACTATAATCCAGTTTGAGAACTCTGGAATAAGTGTTCAAATGAATCATTTACTCAGAGGAATGTGGGTGAAGCTCATGACATCAGTGGAGCTTATCTAATCCGAGCGATGATGGAGTCATGCTGCTGTAAATGGAACACAATCAGGAGACTCTTATTATACAACAACACTGTAATGACAAGTTTTTAATTTACAGAAACTAGTGTCTGTGTCTGAACACTAGTTAACTGCTGGTTTAAGCGTCTGAGCACTAGTTTACTGCTTGTTTAAGTGTCTGAACACTAGTTAACTGCTGGTTTAAGCGTATCAACACTAGTTAACTGCTGGTTTAAGCATCTGAACACTAGTTAACTGCTGGTTTAAGCATCTGAGCACTAGTTAACAGCTGGTTTAAGCGTATCAACACTAGTTAACTGCTGGTTTAAGCATCTGAACACTAGTTAACTGCTGGTTTAAGCATCTGAACACTAGTTAACTGCTGGTTTAAGCATCTGAACACTAGTTAACTGCTGGTTTAAGCGTATCAACACTAGTTAACTGCTGGTTTAAGCATCTGAACACTAGTTAACTGCTGGTTTAAGCATCTGAACACTAGTTAACTGCTGGTTTAAGCATCTGAACACTAGTTAACTGCTGGTTTAAGCGTATCAACACTAGTTAACTGCTGGTTTAAGCATCTGAGCACTAGTTAACTGCTGGTTTAAGCGTCTGAGCACTAGTTTACTGCTTGTTTAAGCGTCTGAACACTAGTTAACTGCTGGTTTAAGCGTATCAACACTAGTTAACTGCTGGTTTAAGCATCTGAACACTAGTTAACTGCTGGTTTAAGCATCTGAACACTAGTTAACTGCTGGTTTAAGCGTATCAACACTAGTTAACTGCTGGTTTAAGCATCTGAGCACTAGTTAACAGCTGGTTTAAGCGTCTGAACACTAGTCAACTGCTGGTTTAAGCATCTAAGCACTAGTTAACAGCTGGTTTAAGCGTCTGAGCACTAGTTAACTGCTGGTTTAAGCGTATGAACTCTAGTTAACTGCTGGTTTAAGCATCTGAACACTAGTTAACTGCTGGTTTAAGCGTATCAACACTAGTTAACTGCTGGTTTAAGCATCTGAGCACTAGTTAACAGCTGGTTTAAGCGTCTGAACACTAGTTAACTGCTGGTTTAAGCGTCTGAGCACTAGTTAACTGCTGGTTTAAGCGTATGAACTCTAGTTAACTGCTGGTTTAAGCATCTGAACACTAGTTAACTGCTGGTTTAAGCGTATCAACACTAGTCAACTGCTGGTTTAAGCGTCTGAGCACTAGTTAACTGCTGGTTTAAGCGTATGAACTCTAGTTTACTGCTGGTTTAAGCATCTGAACACTAGTTTACTGCTGGTTTAAGCGTATGAACACTAGTTAACTGCTGGTTTAAGCATCTGAGCACTAGTTAACAGCTGGTTTAAGCGTCTGAGCACTAGTTAACTGCTGGTTTAAGCGTCTGAACACTAGTTTACTGCTGGTTTAAGCGTATAAACACTAATTTACTGCTGCTTTTCACAATATTTTGTCTTATTTTCAGTCATTTTGAGGCCTGAACAGTGACAGATCTCCACACAGATGTAAGCAGAATCATGGGAAAGAGCAAACCTCTATGATATAGTCCTTCCCGTCTTTGCCGTGGACGGCTTTGACAGCACAGATGTCCAGACCGCCGAACATCTCAGCGCACGAGTCCACCCACACACGATACCTACAGACACAGAACATGATGATCTGCGCGTCAAACACCTGCTGGGATCAGTGTGACGTGTTCGAGTGGCACCTGTCCGTCATGGCGATCTGCTCCAGCATGGCTGAACCTGTGTTGGCCTTCCAGTTTCCAGAGATGGACGTCCTCCTGAAACACACACACTTCATCCTTCAAACATTCTTGATTTCAGAAAGTTTAGATAGTTGTGTTTTAAAACACATTGCTAAAATATGTGATGGGTAAAAAGGCAATAAAAAATGTCAAGTGTCTTGCTATAGTTAACAGTTTTTGTCAGATTTAGTTCACTTATGGTGATAAATGTTCTCCTGAAATATGGTGAAGTATCAACACACACACACACACACACAGCTCTCCGGTCACATGACATCACATCTGTGCAACGCCACACCACGGGCGGCTCTGGTTTTACCCACAAACCCCAGCGTAGGAGCATAAGATCTCACATGTACGCTTTGTAGTTGCTGCCGATCTTCTGGATGCGGATGTCGTACTTGGAGTCCACGAAGGGTTCGGCCGTGGCGTAGGTTTTAGCGATCGCCACCACGCTGGTGATGTCCAGAAAGTCATTTGCCGTCTCCACCTTTATCTGCCCAAACACAAAACACAAGCACCTTTCATTTCATTCATACTATATTATCTGCAGGTACAGTATTTTAAAGTGATACCTTTAAGATCTGAAGTGCATTTCTTTTTAACTTCAGCCTCACATAACTATAGAATATTGTACCATCGTCTACTTAAAAAAACGCTGGTTACTGATAAACTTCTGGAGGCACTTCCTGTGTTTCAGGAAATCACTGACAATGACATGAACATGACCCCGTGACCCCCGTGACTGTGCTAGAGATGAATCACAATGACTGTTCAAAAATAGTTCATTAGTGAGGTTGAAAAAATGTGTATTTATGTATATTTATTATTTTTTACCTTAAAAAAATTATTCTTCACCACCATTCAGAGGTTTGGGGTAAGTTTTTGTTTTTAATTGATCAAACGTGACAGTAAAGACATTTATAATGTTACATGGACAGATGAAAATAAGAGTGATGAGATGAAGACACTGATTATAAAATGTCATTTCACTCTTCTAGAACATTGTGATGTGGAAAACCCCATCAGGCCCTCCACCCAGACCTCTGAGACACTGATCTGAGATCATGCGACTGACCTCCACCCACACACACACACACACACACACACATATACACACTGTACATAAACACACACATACTGTACATAAACACACACACACACACATCCACACACTCACTGTACAAACACTCATACTCAGAAAGAATTGGAAATTTTTTGAAACATTTTTCAACTTTGAAAATTCAATACATGTTAATATGATTAAAACTTTATAGTTATCACAGTGATTAATCAGCGAACAGCCTCCGTCTGAGATCTGGCCAATCAAAACAGAGCTTCACAGATGGACCAATCAGAGGACAGTACAGGATAACATCATCAAGATCATACCTTTCCCATGCCGGCATAGGC
>CM076066.1:312500-327500 GCA_038088235.1 Zacco platypus | reverse complement strand
ATATATTAATCTCATTTCTATGTATTTATTTTTACATTTTTTTACACTGCTTTTCTTATTTTTGTATGTTTAGTCAAGTTTTTTTTACCAATTTATTTTAATAAAAAGAATCAATTTACTATGTATTTATATCAAACGGTTTATTTATTTAAATAAAAATGCATTTAAAATAACTTATTTGAATGAAATATATTTATTTATTTTCATTTAAATACAGTTTCATTATTTATTTTATTGTATTCTACAGTAGTAATTACTTCTATTTTAATCAAATGATGACTATTCATTTATTTACTTATCTTTTATGTATTAAGTTAAAGTTTTACTCGGCTTTTCTCCGTCTGACAATCCAGCAGTTTGTGGAGGATCGGCAGAGGCATTTCCTCTGACTCACGGCCTCCGTTAGGAGAACAAATATAGCCACACATGTACTCCCGTCACATCCAACTCAATGTCCTGAACATGTAAAGCTCACATTTCCCAATGTTAGAGCCACGGAGTCACTGACCGGAGGCTCTTCCGGGGTATTCCCGGGTCAGCTCCATTTCAGCTCGTCCATACCATGAACTTACACAACCCGTCACAGAGAGACGAGTTCAGACCGCACCGGAGGATGATGGGATGGTGTTCAGTGTGGGACACACGAGCAGATCCGTAGTTTTCCATCACAGAAACTCAGAGTCACTGAATCAACACATGAAGAATGTTCAGAAACCAGAGCGAATCTGGCATAATCACATTTAAATATTTGCAAAATGATGAAATGTCTACTGTTAAACAACTCTCCATGCAACGTATATTGAATATAAACCGCAGGGAAAACATGAGCGAACTGAAGGAGAATGTGCATCATCATAAAAACATCACAAGCGTTCATTAAATCTTAACGTTAGCTAATTTTGTTATAGTTCACGGTACAAGTATTTTTCATTAAGTGTTTTTCACTGACTTCTGGTGACTAATTCTTCCATTAAGCTTTATTTTTCATGTTTTCCACACTGTAGAATAATAAAGACAGTCATGATGAAGCCACAGTATCACAACACGTCTGCTCCCTTTCCACAAACACTCGATTTTCCGCCTCGATCTGCTGCTTCATAGTGGAAATAAGTGCAAAAAACATCTTTATGAAGTCACTTCCATTACGTCATGCGCCTGTAATGTTAATCGGCGCGCGCTGTGATTGGTCGACGGCTGCAGCGCTCGCGCGTGACGTCCCCGCTGGCGCACTATATGTACTTCGCGCCTGAAGCGCTCTGACAGCAGTGTGCACGCGAGGCGCGTTCTAGTCTAACAGCACGGAGCTTTAACAGCCGCATTACTCCACTTCAGAATGAAGCCTTGTTCGGTGCTCGCGCTGCTTCTGCTGTCGCTCGTGTGTCTGATGCAGCAGCCGTCCGACGCGTGTTCATGCGTCATGTCTCATCCACAGGACGCGTACTGCAACTCCGACATCGGTAAGAAACCCCGAGTGTGTGTGTGTGTGTGTGTGTGTGTGTGTAGGAGCGAGTTATTCACTTTGCATGTTATGTAACACAGCAGATTTACTCAACATCAGCGCGCGCAGATGTTCTTCACCCGCGCGCGCCTGTGATCAAACAGAAACGATCGAATACCCAAGTGCGTCATTTACGCGCAAACACGAGAAGCGTAAAGTTTTCGCGGTATCCATGGCAACAAACGCCAGCCAGCGCGAGCGCAAGAACGCTGATGTTGTTTTTCCACACTCTTCCTCATTTTGAAAACGCTTGTGCCGGACAGCGATTCCCCAAAATCTTCCGTTAGTCGCGTGTTCGCGGGTTGGAGAAAGACCGAGCTCGTTATTTACACATTACTGAGAGGGCAGCAGCAGCTGGACACACATCTGTCTCCACTGCCCTCTTCACTGTGGCGGGAAACTTTGCGTTCTGCGGCGATCTGAAGTGTTTAATCGATTTAGAATATCTGTGATGTTTTAATGGATTCGCTCGTTGGCGGGAAAATGACGGCAGAAAAACATCAACCCTGACTTCCAAAAAGACTTTAATAAGTAAAAGAATTGAAATCGGTTCACAACAAGATCAGAAACTGTAACGATAACTGTAATGATAACTATATTCACATCCACGCCATCTGATTGGCTGTCAGTGTTTATCAACTGGGAAAAAAATCGCTCTCGGACGCGTCGTAATCGTTACAGTTGTGGCGTGGACGTCGCTATTCTCTTAAAGACTCATTATCCATAACATTAACTGTATAAGCGTCCGCTCCAGCGCACGATAGCGTTCTGTTCTTCGGTTTTATCGTCTGTCGCTTTAAATGTTCAAGATGGATTCTGATTGGCTGTCAGTGTTTTTATCGCTGATCGCTCTGAAACTGATTCCGACGATGTTGTTCCTCTGTGTCGTGATCGTTATGATTGTGTTGTAGACTTCGCTATTCTCTTAGCGAGACCAAATCGTTCACACAAACAACATCTAACGATATTTATAATCATAATTATAATGATATAACAATAACTTCATTGGAGAGCACTCCAGCGGACGATATCGTTCTGTTTATTAAAAGCGCTGTCGCTTTAAATGCACGAGCTCTTTAAAGCAGGATGGATTCTGATTGGCTGTCAGTGTTTTTATCGTTCATCAGCTGAAAAAAAGTATTCTGACGATACTGGGTTCTAAAAACATTATAATGGGTTTTAATTTCTTAACACACTTTCTGGTCAAAGAATGTACGAACTTCATCATCAATCCGTCTTATTGATCCTTTCAAGATTTGATCTCAGTGTTTCACGTTGACTTTAGCGTGTCATTTATCGGCTCTCGCGTGGGGTTTCCTCATCTGCGCTCCGATGGGGAATCGTGGGTCGGAAACCCTCAAAATCCCACTCCGAGATCCCGCTCATGAGCCGAGTGTGGAAGCGGGAGCCGGACTGTCTGGTTAAGAGGCCACGTATGACTTGCATACTGATGATGTGTTTGTGGATAAACTAGATATTGAGATGTCCCATAAAATGTGACTTTGGCTTTGTGCTGGTATTCATGCCGTATGAAAGGCAAAGACTGCAGCTATTGTGAGCGTGTCTGAATCGGTGGCCGGACGCCAGGCGCGCAGATTTCCTCCAGTACTACAGAATGCAGAAGGCTTTGCTTTCTGCTGCCATGTGTAACATATTTCCAGAGGCATCAGATGGAGCGATGGCTTCTGGGTAACAAAGAGCATTTTAAACCCATATGAGGCCAGAGACTCCAGTCATGAGCTTCTACGTTATTCAATAATGCAGCAAAACCAGCGAATGAAATGAACGTTTTCATTCAGCCGAAAAACGGAAAAAACATTTAAATCGCACATTAAGAAGTTTTTATACTTTTTAATGATATATTTATGTTTTGAAAACTGAAACCGAAAATAATGTTTATTTAATTGTCTATTACTTCATCAAATTTGTTTAATCAACAAATTGAGTTTTATCTGAATATTAAACGGCACAAATCAAAATTTCACATTTTCAATCCGACGTGTTACAGGCCGTAATCGTTTTCTGAGTAAAACAAATTGTTTCAAATTTTTTTTGTTCGTTAAACAACGAAGACATCAGTAAAAATTAAGTAAAAATATGTGTTTATTAGAATTGAGTTATTTTTTAACATAACTAATAAACTAATTTCAGACAAAACTTTTTTCGAAATATTTTTGGTTGCCGAATATTCGGTGCGTCTATATAATGATAATGAATAATGATAACTATAACGATATCTATAACAATAACGATAACTATAACGATATCTACAACAATAACGATAACTATAACGATATCTATAACAATAACGATAACTATAACGATATCTACAATGATAACTATAACAATATCTATAACAATAAAGATAACTACAACGATAACTATAACAGGATCTATAACAACAACGATAACTATAATGATATCTGTAATGATAACTATAACGATATCTATAACAATAACGATAACTATAACGATATCTACAACGATAACTATAACAATAACGATAACTATAACAATAACTATAACGATATAACAATAACTATAATGATATAACAATAACTATAATGATATAACAATAACTATAACGATATAACAATAACTATAATGATATAACAATAACTATAACGATATCTATGACGACAACTATAAAGATATCTGTAACGATAACTATAACGATGTCCATAACAATAATGATAACTATAACAATATCTATAACGATTAAAATAATTCAACTAATTCATCAAATTTATTTAATAATCAACAAACTGAGTATTTTCCAAACATTAAATTGCACATAAGGCAGTTTTTCTACTTCAAAATTTCACATTTAATCCAAAGTTTTACTGTCTGTAATCGTTTATGAAATTTACTAGCAATTTCTGAGTGAAAATTGTTTCTACAACAAATTTTAGTACGTTAAATATTGAAGACAACTGTAAACATTAAGCAAAGATATAATGAATATGTAATATAGTGTAAGTTTTTTTTTTTAAGACGCTAATTTCAGACTTTTTTTCAAAATGTTTTCGGTTGCCGAACATCACGGCACAATCATCGCTGCCGTGTGATTAAATCCCCGTCGCTCAGACGCAGTTAGAGTCTCGTTTCCTTCATCTGACTTCAAAGCGGCGGCGATGCCGAGGGTGACTCATGTGCTGAAGCACCTCGCGCTCTGTAATCAACTCACGGGAGATGAATCACGAATGTGCTCCTTAAATCACCAAATCACAGAACAGAGGAGGCAGAGACGGAACAACACGCACAAACTGTGAAAAACCGTCCGCGGCTCCAGCGCCAGACCCACATTCCACATCTACACACATTAAACACGCCTTTCCCGCTCCATTACAGCGATTTTCTGCCAATATGGCCTCCGCACGGCTCCAGAATGAGTTTAGCAGTGCCGATCTCACATGTAGCCTCGTTGGCAGGGCTTTTGAAGGCAATTGAAACGCTCTATTCACTCCGGAGCGCCGCACTAAAGGCCTTTCAAGCTCCAGATTAGTGTTTTGCCCTACACTTTGGCCCCTGGAGTTTAATATCCCGCCAACGGAGGTCTGGTTCCCATCTGACGTGGAGATGGGGTGAGATGCTCTGGTTAGACATCACACAAACTGATGCATTAATGGAAAATAACTTCCTGCTTTTATTCAAAGCCACTTACGTCGGATTCACATGTTATCGGCGGTTGCTTTCCCTGGGAATCGAACCCATGACCTTGTTGTTAGTGACAAGATCCACTGTTTGATATTTAGTGTATATGTTCATTTCATAAACAAAAACTACAACGGAAAATTACCTTTTTTGAAAGTTTCAAGTTAAATATACAACCACTGACCATCTCAACATGCAACATTGTTGACAACGAGACGAGATTAAACTCATTTATTGTTTTTATCAAGCCTCTATGAACGGTCATGCTTGCGGTTGCCAGATGCCAAGAGTCTAAATCCCCCAATCTTCTCTTAAAAAGACACATTTACCGCTTTGTGTTTGACTGAATCCTCTCAATCTGGCATCCGTGCGCTCTCTCTCGACACTGAGATCTGAAAACATTCAGATATTCTGCTCAAATTAACGTGTCGTAAACCAGTCCGTGCGACTGAACCTGCAGTTATGAGCTGTAATAAATCTAAACATGAATTTCGACTTCATTGTTTGCTGTTGTTGTTTCCGAATTGCCGCTCTTTTTACTCAGTGCCGTTTTTTCATATGGCATATTTTAGTAATCATCACACATTAAGGTATCATCCGAAAGCTTACGAACTCGAGATTCAGCTTGTGAAAATCGTTTTGAAATCAGATGTTGTGTAACTATGGAAACGGTGCTTTAATTTGTTTTAGCGAGCTCCTCCCCTAGTGGGCGGTGTCAGGTTTCATATTACAAAATTCAAAAAGTCAAAACCTTTTCTAATCTTGACAAAACTCATATCGTCGGAAAGGCCGGAGTCTCACGGTTTCATATTTGCGGACTGTTTTGTGATAGAAGTGATATTTGGAGAAAAATGTATCAATTTGTAACAGGAGAATGCATTAAAACATCAATAGAATGTCGGGTTACACCCGGTGGCGATTCCTGGTACAGCAAATAAACAAAATCTACTTCAAAACGACTTTCTGGCTTTCATTTGATCGCAATTTTAGATTTGATAAAAGATAAATTTGATATAAAATAAAAAAAAATGTTTATTGCATTTACATTAAATTTAAACTTCTGTAACTTTTTCATGCTTTATATATATAATAACAACATCATTTGAAATGATTTGAATTACTAATAGGAATTTCACTGTTTCAGCTTTTGAGAGTTTTACCAGTGACCATAACGTTAATAATAATATCAGGATGAGGAAATGAGAGAAATAAAGTACGAGTTGATGTTCTCTTGATTAGTGATTGTGAGTTCAAGTAGTTCTGATAAAAACTTGAGCGTTCTGAGCAAAAGTTGCATGACTAAAATAGTTTTCATTGACTAAAACTAGAGTAGAATTTCCTGACTCTCAGTCACATAAAAACCAGGATAGTTTGACGAGCGCTGGCTCGTGAATCACTCTGTGCAGAGGAGGATTTCTGCCGTTAACCCATTTACCTCTCTGAGCGAACGGCCACCTACTTTCCCGAATGTAAGTCAGAGCGGTGCGCGGCTCATGAATATGCATGACTCACAGCGGGCGCGCGGCCCTGGGCTTTCATGTATGATTCAGAGGGCTTATGGAGGGGCTGACGCTCTTAAATATAGCCGCGAGGATCGACGCCCGCGGGCCAGACGGAGGGGTGGACAGGTGGACATCACAGCGAGCTTGGAATTGGGTTACATAAACATTCGCAGCCGCTCGGGGAGGTCGAGGAGTCACGGGAGAGTTCCAGAAAACCGGCACAGTGGCTCACGGCCAATCAGAGCGCGGCTCTGGAGTTCAATGGCGTGACCTCTGAACCCTGAGCGCTGACCAGAGGGTCAAACCTATTAGAGGCGCGAGTTTCTGACGAAACGCCAATCATTTTTGCCCTTAAAAGGTTCCATTAATTCATTAATTAACTCCATTCGTTACAGTATTTAACACCAATGAAGAAGTTCACATCAGCTCAGGGACATTAATATCTAACGTTCCATTAACGTTACTGGAAGAACGTTTGTTCAACTGCGCCTGAACGTTCCCTGAGAGCCGATTACACGGCAGGAATGAACTTTTCCTTTGTTTTTTTCACCGGTCTGAGGAATGTGAGCCTCAAAGAATTCCGGGAAGGAAATTCCAAGCGTTCCAGCGTCAGTCTCTGTCGGAGCAGGTGATCCGCAGACGGGGAGGAGCCGCCACTGACCGCTGTGGACGAGTGAGGGTCTGCCGGACCGGGTCGGGTTACCGACCGGAGACTCGTGTGCGTTTGCAGGGGATTATGGGAGAGAGGCCGCTCGTATTGACATGCCCTCATTCTGCGGTCTCTGAGGAAGCAGTCTAGTTCAGCGTCGCACACTTCACACACTTCACACACTTCACACACTTCACACACTCCTAAACAGGAAATCTGTCACACATTTACAGTAGGAATATCTGAGGAAAGAACCTGCTGTGTGTGTGTGAGATATTCATATATATTTTATAAAATATATTATATATACATTTATTTTATCATGTTTATATATTTAAATTCAGAAAAATAGTTCAAATATATTGAAAAAATATGTATATAGATAGGTATTTGATATATATAAAAAGATAATATAATATATAATAATAAATATATGCATTTTTATATAAGGTTTATGTCTTTAAACTCAGAAAAATATAGTTAAAATATATGAAAAAAATAATATATAACATCAAAAAACATTACATTTTTTTTACATACAATCATAGACAGATATTTAATGTATTATATATTTTATAATATAATATAATATATATATAAATAATGTGTATATCTCTAAATTCAGAAAAATACAGTTAAAATATATGAAAAAAGTGTATATATTTAAAAGAGGGAATATTTTCAATGAACTTAATTCTAAATGATTATTATATTATATATTTCGAAGCCATAAAAAGCGTATTTTTTATCATCTTGAAGGCGTTTTTCCCCACTTATGTCTCAATGGATTCTTGGATAGTTTTATCTGTGAAGTGAACATGCTCCCATGATGCTCCAGTGTGTTCTGACCGTGACTGTGTGTGTTTGCAGTGATCAGAGCTAAAGTGGTGGGGAAGAAGCTGCTGGACGACCGTCCGTTCGGCACCCTGCGCTACACCATCAAACAGATGAAGGTGAGGGAAGACCGAAGCTCCGCTCTAGACTAAACACCGACAGAGACAAAACATCACACGTTTGTCATGCGAACTACAGCGTGTTTATTCTCAGACTTCCTGTTCCTGCTTGTCAGGCGAGACCGAATCAAAACAAAGGCTCAGAAGTGCAATAAATCCAACACTATCTAACAGACATCGTCTCGTTTCTGCTCTAGATGTACAAGGGCTTCGACAAGATCCAGCATGTGCAGTACATCTACACACACAACTCTGAGAGCATGTGTGGAGTCAAGCTCGACATCAACAAATACCAGTACCTGATCACAGGTGAGACATCATCATCACCATCATCATCATCATCACCATCATCATCATCAAGGTTCACACGACTCACTGCCAGTAATGATTGACTTAATGAGGATCATGACAGCTAATTAAATGGATAGATATGAAACTGATGAATTTAAAATTAAGAAGTTATTTTACACAGAATTTGCCCAAATATAAAAGAGACAGTTAAAAGAAGTGTATGTTATATAACTATAATATTGTAAATATAGTATATAACTGTATATAATTTGTAATAAAAATTAGATAAAGTATTATTTTAATATGTAATATTATTATATAAGCTTATAAATACATAAATTAAGTATAAGTATAGTATATAACTATAATAAAATGTAATTTTATATAAATGTATAATAAATTTAAATAAAGTATTATTTTAATATATAATATAATAAAAGTTTATATATATATATTAAATAAATATAATTATTATAATTATTTATTAAATCAAAGTAATATATATATATATAAAACCTAAATTAAACATACATATGTAAAGATATTTAATATATTATATTATATATACATTTACTATTTTTGTACTGTATATATTTTAAAATATAGAAAATACAGTTAAAATGTGAAAGATTTCATATTTAAAAAAAATAATACATAATATTAAAATAGAATTGTTTTAACAGTCACACATACTTTTTATTAGATTCTTTTTATTTTATCAATATATTGAGCTACATGACATTCTTCCAGTATCTTCTGAATGGCTCTTATAGTCATCGGTCAGTGTCTTGAGCCGGTCCGAAGCAGACGCGCTGGTGTTCCTGTGTCAGACTGACCTCTGTGTGTGTGTGTGTGTGTGTGCAGGCCGCGTTCACGACGGGAAGGTTTACACCGGCCTGTGTAACTTCAACGAGCGCTGGGAGCGTTTGTCTCTGGCTCAGAAGAAGGGCATCAACCACCGCTATCAGCTGGGCTGCAACTGCAGGGTGAGTGTCATCATCAAACACCGACCCCACGCTCCCATCCAGATGTTTGGCTCCGGGATTAAACCACTTGGACTCACATCTGAGACACACTGGTTCTGATCCGAGCGTCGCTTTATATCTCTACACACATGCAGATGTTCGCTTCGCAATCAAGTCTTCCTTAAATAACACTTGAAGAAATTCATGCATCTTTTTAGCGGCAAATAACAAGTGCATCTCCACAAAGACTTCATGACGCTCTCGCGGGTAAAGAGGATTCGGTTCTGAATGACCCGCATTCATGAAACACCTGGAGACACACGAGCGCTGGGTTCTCAAAATCAACACCTTTTTAAGACCTGCACAAATAAAATGAATAGAGCGACGTCTACATCCCAATCCATAAATAACCATAAAAGTTCATGATTAACCACCTCAGCCACTTCACCGTTATTTAAATGTGACGTGTTCATTTCAGGAAGTTCAGAAACTGATCAAAGATGCACAAAATGTCTTCTTTGAGTCGAGTGTAAAGCAAACACGCTTCCCTCTGTCTGCAGATTAAGCCGTGTCACTACCTGCCCTGCTTCGTGACCTCCAAACACGAGTGCCTGTGGACGGACATGCTGTCCCACTTCGGCTACCCCGGGTATCAGTCCCGCAACTACGCCTGCATCCAGCAGAAGGAAGGCTACTGCAGCTGGTACCGAGGGATGACCGCCCGCGACAAAGTGATCATCAACACCACCGACCCCTGAACCCGTCCCGACAGCCCCACCTGATCTTCCTCTGTGTAATTAGACAGAACCACATCAGATCACGTGTGTTCAGCAACGGGTCACGTCCATTAGATGAAGCGTGAGGCCTGGAGCAACTACCCAGCTAACAGAAACACGTTCTAGGAACGTTGTGCTAACATTCCCCTTGAGAAAACGCTGTTTCGGAATGTTCTCTGAACGTCCCGTTTTTAAAAAAAAATCTCGGCTATGTGAACGTTGAGGGAACATTCCACTGTATCGTTCCTCAAATGTTACGGGAACGTTACTTTTGAATGTTCTCTGAACGTTCTGAGAACGTTCCCTGTTAGCTGGGTAACCCCAAACGAAACGAACTGATCCTCATTAACACGACCCACTGAGATATGAAGTAATTTATGAATGCAATAATACTGCTCTTTTATAGTGATGTATTGCTTTTAAACATGATTTAAATGATATAAATTGTATATGTACGCAGATAAACGTCGTGTGCCAGATTTATACTGTTCAGTATCTATTTATGATGCTCTCTCTGGACTGTGCTGAAGCGCTGGGTTTGCTCTTTTAGATGTGGTCGTTCCAGCACGAGCGCAGAGCGATTCTTTCCTTCTTGCTGTTTATGATATAAGCTATGAAATTGTGACTAGTATTTTTTTATTACTTTAAAACAAAGATTATAATCAGTAGATAAATCTTCTTCATATCAATGTGTTTTCTACATCTAGACCGCGCTGATGAGAGAACTCTAATGCTTCATCAATCCATTTTCTCAATGGATCATAAAAGTAAACATTCATCCTGATTCTGAGGGTACCGAATATGAATCAAACAATAATTGTGCATCAATATTGAAGTAAATCAGATCAGAACAGCTAGAATAATCATTTTTACCACTAAACTCATGTTTATTTCATCAGATTTTCTGCTCCATTCCTCCGTTGGAGGCTGAGATCAGACGGAAAAGCATCTGAACACTAGTTAACTGCTGGTTTAAACATCTGAACACTAGTTAACTGCTGGTTTAAGCGTCTGAACACTAGTTAACTGCTGGTTTAGGCATCTGAACACTAGTTAACTGTTGGTTTAAACATCTGAACACTAGTTAACTGCTGGTTTAGGCATCTGAACACTAGTTAACTGTTGGTTTAAACATCTGAACACTAGTTAACTGCTGGTTTAGGCATCTGAACACTAGTTAACTGTTGGTTTAAACATCTGAACACTAGTTAACTGCTGGTTTAGGCATCTGGAGACTAGTTAACTGCTGGTTTAAGCATCTGAACACTAGTTAACTACTGGTTTAGGCATCTGAACACTAGTTAACTGCTCGTTTAAGCATCTGGAGACTAGTTAACTGTTGGTTTAAACATCTGAACACTAGTTAACTACTGGTTTAGGCATCTGAACACTAGTTAACTGTTGGTTTAAACATCTGAACACTAGTTAACTGCTGGTTTAGGCATCTGAACACTAGTTAACTGCTGGTTTAAACATCTGGAGACTAGTTAACTGCTGGTTTAAGCATCTGAACACTAGCTAACTGCTGGTTTAAGCATCTGAACACTAGTTAACTGCTGGTTTAGGCATCTGAACACTAGCTAACTGCTGGTTTAAGCATCTGGAGACTAGTTAACTGCTGGTTTAAGCGTATGAGCCCTAGTTAACTGCTGGTTTATACGTCTGAACACTAGTTAACTGCTGGTTTAGGCATCTGAACACTAGTTAACTGCTAGTTTAAGCGTCTAAGCACTAGGTAACTGCTGGTTTAAGCATCTGGAGACTAGTTAACTGCTAGTTTAAGCATCTGGACACTATTTAACTGCAAGTTTAAGCGTCTAAGCACTAGGCAACTGCTGGTTTAAGCATCTGGAGACTAGTTAACTGCTGGTTTAAGCATCTGGAGACTAGTTAACTGCTGGTTTAAGCATCTGGAGACTAGTTAACTGCTGGTTTAAGCGTCTGAGCCCTAGTTAACTGCTGGTTTATACATCTGAACACTAGTTTACTGCTGGTTTAGGCATCTGAACACTAGTTAACTGCTAGTTTAAGCGTCTAAGCACTAGGTAACTGCTGGTTTAAGCATCTGGAGACTAGTTAACTACTGGTTTAAACATCTGAACATTAGTTAACTGCTGGTTTAGGCATCTGAACACTAGTTAACTGCTGGTTTAGGCATCTGAACACTAGTTAACTGCTGGTTTAGGCATCTGAACACTAGTTAACTGCTGGTTTAGGCATCTGAACACTAGTTAACTGCTGCTTTAGAGTAAGAACATTCTGTTTCAGCCTCCAACTCAAGTTTTTATAACAGTATTTTGTCTGCATAACACAAACATTCTGCTCAGATCAGACCTGTTTTACTCTCATTGAAGTGGCTGAAAGTTTGTGTAAAGTGTGTTTGTATGTGTGTGTGTGTGTGTGTGTGTGTGAGAGAGAGAGAGAGAGCGAGAGAGAGCGATGACCATTTTTCAATTAGCAGCTTTTCAAGAATGTTTCAATTTTTAATTTCTCTGTTTTATATTTTTATAATAAAGATTGTGAAAATGGCTCTGCGACTACCTTGTCATTATTATTCTGGGAGGACTAGTTAAAGTAGTTAAAGTGACTCACCATCTGTGTGTGGTTGGGGAAGAAGGTTTGCTCATTGAGCGGGAACTTCTCTGGACCCAGAGTCTGGTAGAGCTTGATCATGTGAGAGAACTGCAGAATGAAGACACAAAAACACATCAACACGAGCGTCTTCATGTTCCTGAGCCATTCATCCTCCTGATGAGCACAAAGGTTGTCTAAAATGACTTCAGTCAGCCTATAAAGTATTTTGGTAAGATTTTACAGTAAGTTCTATTTAATAACGGAATATAAATCAAAAACTATCCAACTCTGACTATGTTCCTGTTCTCTGAACTGAAGAAAGCGCTGTACGCACCACCCAGGGTTTGCTGCAGAAGTTATAGATGGAGAAGAGCGAGTTCACGCTGGGAACGGCGCCATAGTGCAGGCCGATCACGAGGTTCCTGAAGTCCTCGCCCGGGGTCATGCTGTAGGCGTGCTGGCGAACCAACACAAAATCTGGCTTGAACGATCTGGAGAGAGAAAAACCAAAACAGGGACGCACATGAATGAGGATCACCGGAGCACATCTACTGACACCGTCACCTTCTGCTGAAAAACAGCACTTTTAAATCTCTCATTGTGCTGTATTATCACCAAATATTGGGTTCAATCTTGTTTTCAAGCTTTTGTGTTTCTTTTTGGAATTGATCGATCGTGGGCCTCATTGATCTGAGCTCACGTGCGAAAAAAATGATCAAAATGTTGTAGTTCTAAAGTCCAATGCGGTAACATGAACATTTTCAGGGGAAAAGAAAGAACACAACATTAGCAGAAAGTCTCCAGAAACAGGAAGAGCAGATGATCGTTAGAGAGCGAACAGAAGCTCTTGGAGGAACGCAGAAGAATGTGCAGCATGTGATCCGCAGCAGCTGCACCATCATATCTGTCACTGCGCTAACATGTGCTGAGAAACACACAAAAACTCATCATCATCATCATCATCATCATCATCCTGACCCACAGGACATCAACACATTCTCTCCAGTCATTGGTTTTAAAAACACAAGATGCATTTTGATTGTATTTTGTCTCGCCACACTGATATTTTAACATAAACAAGTTAAAAACAAGTGAATAATCTGCTGGTGCAGAAAGACAAAACACATGATTAAACACAATCGTCTTGATTCGTCCTTATTCCAAGGATCTTTAGATACTGTACCTGGAAAACAGACCAAAATCCTCATGAGGAACAGCAGAAAACGAGCAGCTCTCATCTGACGAGTGTGAAATCAAACGTTTAAATGATCAAAAGTGACATTCATAATGTTACAAAAGATTCTGTTTCAAATAAACGCTGATCTTTTGTAAACTTTCTATTCATCAAAGAATCCTGAAAAATACAATGTATCACAGTTTCCACAAAAATACTAAAAATAATTTTAAATCATCATATCAGAATGATTTCTGAAGGATCATGTGACACTGATGATGCTGAAAATTCAGCTTTGATCACTGGATATAAATTACATTGTTCTATATATTCACATTGAAAACTGATGATTTACATTGGAATAATATTTCACTATTTTTACTGTATTTTTGTTTAGAAAAATCCCCAGATTTTTGCCTGAGCCTGAATTACAGCACAGCTGCACACACTATTAATAGTGGCGTTTATTACACTAGTATAGATGTATGGTTAAGTGAGGCAGGTATAAATAATCACATGTGTCTGGCAGATGACGGACATCTGAAGCCGAGACTCAATTTGATCTTCTGAACTCTAATAAGCCAGCGGTTTCACAGAAATCACATGACCCGAGCGCCAGCGGTTTCACAGAAATCCAGCTGCTGCCGAGACTTCAATCACAACTGATATTAGGAAGAATCTTTTGCTCTTCATTGAAGCCATTAAAGCAGCTTCATGTTCAGGAGTTTGATTCGTTAGTGGATGATGTTTCTATTTAATGTGATTCTCTACACCTGTGTGAACTGATTCAAACACACATGATGGAGGAAAGAGGAATGTCACATTCGTCAAGAGAAACGATTGTGTTTCCACTGAAAGCTCATTTCTGTCTGGCTGAAATGGTGGAAAACAAGCTGGAAAAACAGTCTGGAATGACGATCTGCTTCCAGGCAGGAGTGAGACGGCTGATCTGAAGCTCGGAAGG
>CM076066.1:305000-307500 GCA_038088235.1 Zacco platypus | reverse complement strand
TATTATTATTCATTTAAATAAATTTAATTAATATTATTACATTGTTTATTAATCACGTTTGAGTTTTTCATGTTGCCATTTTTTTAAAGAAAGTTTTTACAATGCTATTTTTTTGTGGTATTTATTTATATTTCATTGATGATTTCCTGATTCCATCAGTGTTGGTGTGAGATGAAGTGGACGGGCGGACAGAAGCTGTGATTGTGTCCTCTCTCTCTGGGAACGAGGCCGCGTCTCCCGGACACTCTCTGACCGCTCTCAGGAATTCCACAGACAGACGGACAGATCTCGGCCTTTTTCCGACTGAAATGGCGGCCGAGTCGTCCACCAACAGCAGCGATGAGTTTCCCAGACGCCGACGTCTGACTCAATGCGTCTCTATATGCCGGAACATTCCGGCTCATTCCACGCACTTCACATTAAGTGAGCGCGGATCTGATTGGACAGATGTTTGCGTGCTGATGTTGGTGTGACGGACTCTCACTCCCTCTGCTGGTCAAACACCGCTGGTGCTGCAGCTGCTCTCACACACCGTCAGCGAGATTATATTCAAACTCTGCTCTAATTAATTATGTCGTTTTATAATCTGCATGTTCTTCAGGGTTTAATGACTTTCCACTTGTTTGTATTTACGGAATAAGGTCTTTCAAATTATTTTTAGCTCAAAAATGGCAATTTCTCAGCAGTTTCAACTCCATAAAATATTTCAGAGCTTGGCATAACTAGAATAATATTTATTTGTTATGGCAATTTCCAGTAGTTCATTTGTAGATTTTATTAATTTCAATGACTTTTAAAGATTTTATTAATTTCTGTGACTTTTTCAGATTTTATTAATTTCTGTGATTTTAAAAAATTATATTAATTCTTTCTGACTTTTTCAGATTTTATTAATTTCTGTGACTTTTAAATATTTTATGTATTTATGACGTTTTCAGATTTTATTAATTTCTTTTTCAGATTTTATTAATTTCTTTTTCAGATTTTATTAATTTCTGTGACTTTTAAATATTTTATTTATTTCTGACGTTTTTAGATTTTATTACTTTCTGTGACTTTTTCAGATTTTATTAATTTCTTTTTCAGGTTAATTTCTGTGACTTTTAAATATTTCATTAATTTCTGACGTTTTCAGATTTTATTAATTTCTGTGACTTTTTCAGGCTTTATTAATTTTTTTCAGATTTTATTAATTTCTTTGACTTTTTCAGGCTTTATTCATTTTTTCAGATTTTATTAATTTCTTTTTCAGATTTTATTAATTTCTGTGACTTTTAAATATTTTATTTATTTCTGACGTTTTTAGATTTTATTAATTTCTGTGACTTTTTCAGGCTTTATTAATTTTTTTCAGATTTTATTAATTTCTTTTTCAGATTTTATTAATTTCTGTGACTTTTAAATATTTTATTTATTACTGAATTTTTCAGATTTTATTAATTTCTTTGACTTTTAAATATTTTATTTATTTCTGACGCTTTTAGATTTTATTAATTTCTTTTTCAGATTTTATTAATTTATTTAACTTTTTCAGGCTTTATTAATTTTTTTCAGATTTTATTAATTTCTTTTTCAGATTTTATTAATTTCTGTGACTTTTAAATATTTTATTAATTTCTTTTTCAGATTTTATTAATTTCTTTGACTTTTAAATATTTTATTAATTTTTTTTTTCAGATTTTATTAATTTCTTTGACTTTTTCAGGCTTTATTAATGTTTTTCAGATTTTATTCATTTCTGACGTTTTCAGATTTTGTTATTTTCCATGAATTTTGAAAAACTTTATGAATTTGATGGCTTTGGTATTATTAATTTTCATGACTTTTTACAATTGTATGAATTTGCAGATCATATTTGTGACTTGTTGAATGAGTCATGTGACGCCCTGTACGTGAACATCGTTCTCATGAGCAGTGAGGCGCTGAGGTCACGTGACTCTCACCAGTCTGTGTGCGGGTCGTCGATGACCAGCAGGACTTTGGGTTTGCGTACGGCGGGTTTGGCTGGAGCGGCGTCTGCGTGCGCGGAGGCTTTGGCCTGAACGGCGCTGGCGATCTGAGCCGTCTTCACCACGCTGGAGAAGGAGCTGAGGAACCCCGCGGGGGCGGGGCCGGGGGCGGGGCCGGGAGCCGGGGCGGGGCCGGGGGCGGGGCCGGGGGTCTGCGGGGCCGGCGGCGGGCGGCGCTCAGTGGCCGGTGAGGCCGGAGAGCTGCTGGAGCTGGACGATCGCTGCAGGTCCATCATGTAGCCGTTGGGCAGGTTGGCTACGAAGCTGCTGTCCGACAGACGCCTGCGCAGGTAATTCATGCTGAAGCTGCTGCTTGATCTGAGACACACACACACACACACCAGATCATTAACCTCAAAAAAAACAACCCATTAACGAGTCATTAGACTAACGAGTCTGACCACAGGGATCAACAACAGACACGACTTCGCTAATCAAATCAAAAACTGAATCACGTCACTTCTCATGAAGAATAGAGCGATTAAAGAGCC
>CM076066.1:275000-300000 GCA_038088235.1 Zacco platypus | reverse complement strand
GTCTGTCCCTCCTGAAGAGTTTCCTGTGGGATCGTGTGGACGAGAGGAAAGCGTTGAGGAGCTTGACATGGATCCACTGGAGCGAGACAAACTTGACGCGGCTCTGTTCACCTCCACTGGAGGAGACCTCATGCGCAGGTCTTCTGTCTTCACCGAGTGCTTCACCGCCGTGGACTCATATCTGATGAGAGGATGATCTCCCTCCGCAGAGACACGCTCAGCTGAGACAGATAGTGCAAAGGAGACATTCTGAGATGAGACAGGAAGTAAAGAGGAGACGCGTTCAGCTGAGACAGGAAGTAAAGAGGAGACGTTATGAGCTGAGACAGGAAGTACAGGGGAGACATGCCCAGCCGAGACAGGAAGTGCAAAGGAGACATTTTGAGGTGAGACAGGATGTACAGGGGAGACATTTTGAGATGAGACAGGAAGTAAAGAGGAGACGTTATGAGCTGAGACAGGAAGTAAAGAGGAGACGCGTTCAGCTGAGAGAGGAAGTACAAGGGAGACATTTCGAGATGAGACAGGAAGTAAAGAGGAGACGTTTTGAGCTGAAATAGGAAGTGTAGAGGAAGCACGTTGATCTGAAACAGGAAGTGCAGTGGAGGCACGTTCAGCTGAGACAGGAAGTGTAGTGGAGGCACGTTCAGCTGAGACAGGAAGTGCAGTGGAGGCACGTTCAGCTGAAACAGGAAGTGCAGTGGAAGCACGTTGAGCTGAAACAGGAAGTGCAGTAGTGACACCCTCAGTTGTGTTTAACGTTGATCTTAAGACCGTAATGAGAGAGTCTGTTCCTCCTCCGGAGGGCGAAGTGTGTTCAGGGTCTGAATCTGGACTCTCGAGTGAACGGGCAGAACCGGTTGCAGGTGCGGTCCTCCCGCGGGACAGTGAGCTCGAGCCACTGGTTTGCTCTGGTTCTGTGGCTTTGGAGGTTTGATTCGTTTCTTCTACGTTCACCAGAGCGAAAGAGACGTCACACCTGCCGACACCAGACCGCTCCACCTCAAACTTGCGGTTCTCCTCGTAAGTGATGAGAAACTCTGGGTAGATCTGAGACCTGTCAAACACCACGAACACTGACGGGTGACGCGGATCATCCACACAGCTGTCGTACAGACTTCCTTCCGCTTGTCTGGCCGGAGGGTGATGAAAACGAGCATCTCCTCTGGCGTAGAACCCGACCAGCACCCTGCACGCGAACATCTGCCTCGCTGCACACCCGTCAGTCCGCTGGTCCCAGTACCGGGCATCCTTCGAGAAATAAATCCCTGACAAATGACAAGGAAAATTATAATTTAATTCTCATTCTCAGAAGTTTCGCTAACGTTCTGGCAAGGTTCTCTCTAAACAAAACACATATAAAACGCACCCTTTCCATATGCTGAAGCATCAAACTCCTGAAAGTTTCTGTGACAGACCCCTTTGACCAGAGCGGATCTGGTGCCGTGGAATAAAAGCCGCTCACTACATTTCTCATTTTTGTTTACAATTTTCATTTGTTCTTTTTTCCTGTGGAAGAAAGTATGCAAAGTAAAATTAAAGATTTGTGGCAGATAATCAATGTCCAAAGCCTAAACTAACACCCACATCATGAAGTCTTCCCAGAGTTCCCTGTTTTGCACACGCTCGATCCGTCGGACAGTAAAACCCCTCAGAGTTTCACTGAAGCGCTCGTGGACTCTCACGTAATCTCTGTGAGACGGCGGGAGAAGGACCCTCTGCAGATAAACGAGATCTGTTTTATTAGTGAGCAGTGATGACGGTGAAATGACCAAGAACATCACAAAGAGCAGAACCTGAAATCCAGAGTCAGGAATCGCAGTTTTGTCCCAAAATCCTGGAACACCTTTAGAAAAGTGAGGCTTGCTGGAACTGCAACATCTGGGGAAGAACATCACACAGAATAACACAAAACATCAGATAGAATGACACAAAACATCAACCACCGGATGACCGTGAGGGCCGTCACCTCGCTCTAACCCGCTGGACATCGACCGAGGAAACAAACGCGGGCCGTCGTCTGACGGGTCTCTCCGTGCCGCTCACTTCATTTCGTTGTTTCATGTCTGTGAGAAAGATGATCAGTGATGGTCAGATCTTAATACAGCTTAAATACACATAGAACACTGACACATGACAAACCTGTGAAACGGAGCTCGTAGAAACGATTTGCCACTCTGAACTTGACCCCGGCATCGTCCTGATTCTGATGTAAATACTCCTGATATTTCTGCTCCAGCTGCTCACTGCTCACTGACGACAGGCGGTGCATCTCTGCCTGAGAAACATGATCATCAGCAGCAGTGGTGGGGACAGTTACTTTAAAACTGAGAATTAACGTGCAATACTTTTTTAAAGTAACTCAAATATTCATGTGTAAATTTATAAATGCGTTACTTTACTTGTTACATCAAAAAAGTAATCTGATTACATAATGCATGTTACTTGTAATGCGTTACTTGTTACATAAAAAATCTGATTATGTAATTACTTGTTACTTGTCATTTGTTACATGTTACATCAAAAAGTAATCTGATTACATAATGCACGTTACTTGTTACATCACAAAACTAATCTGATTATGTAATGCGTGTTACTTATTACATCAAAAAATAATCTGCTACATAATCCACATTACTTGTAATGCGTTACTCGTTACATCAAAAAATAATCTGATTATGTAATGTATGTTACTTGTAATGTGTTATGTTAAATCAAAAAGTAATCTGATTACATAATGCACATTACTTGTCATGCGTTACTCGTTACATCAAAAAGTAATCTGATTATATAATGCATGTTACTTGTAATGTGTTGTTACAAAAAAAAGTAAATGTTACGTAATGCACGTCACTTGTAATGTATTACTTGTTATATCACAAAAGTAATTTGTTACATAATGTACAGTACTTGTAATCCGTTACTTTTCTTGTTACACCAATCTTTTTTAAAGTAACTCAAATATTGTGTAAATTTATAAATGCATTACTTTACTCGTAACATCAAAAAAGTAATCTGATTATGTAATGCACGTTACTTGTAATGTGTTATGTTACATCAAAAAGTAATCTGATAACATAATGTATGTTACTTGTAATGCGTTACTTGTTACATCAAAAAATCTGATTATGTAATTACTTGTTACTTGTCATTTGTTACTTGTTACATCAAAAAGTAATCTGATTATGTAATGCACGTTACTTGTTACATCACAAAACTAATCCGGTTATGTAACGCGTGTTACTTATTACATCAAAAAATAATCTGCTATATAATGCACATTACTTGTCATGTGTTACTTGTTACATCAAAAAGTAATCTGATAATGTAATGTATGTTACTTGTAATGTGTTACTTTACTCATCGAGCGTTACCGACAGATCCTGTTTGCTCATTAACACTTTAAGCTGACGAATGCGATTAATCAAACCTACTATTGACGCATACTGGATCCAGCGATTGTACTCGTCTTTCCAGTACCAGATCCAGGAGGTGGTGAGGACAAAGCCGGGAAAGAGTGCAGAGGATTTTGTAGAGAGACGCCGGACCTCGTCCAGACCCAGAGTCATTTCCTCAAAACAAATGGGCTCGTTTCCAGAACTGTCCAGGAGCAGAAAGACATCACAGGTATTATTTGTGTAGTTTTTTCACAGAGACGGGTTACATTAAAATATATATCATATAAGTCACATTACATTCATGTTTTGAAGGTGAACAAAAGGAACGACATGAAGGAGAGAGAATGATTTCGGATCACACAAGCACACCTGTGTATGTTGGACGGGTCACAGTAATCTCGCTCGATCTGCTGACGGTGGGGTAAGTCATGCCACGTTCGGCCCACCTTCACCTCCCACTTATAGGGCATTTTAAAGTGTGTTTTGCTGCATTGATCTGTAGAAACATCTAATGTATTTATGCAGTGATACAATAACAAACCAACAATAAAACACGCACAAAACAATAAAGAGCAAAGTGCCTTATATCATGTGTGTATATGAATTTGTTATGAACAATGTGATGTTAAAAATACGACTGGAATTAAAAAACAGTTCATCAAGTGTTTTGATTATGTATTTGTTGAGTAGCTGTATAATATATATTTAGATCATTGTAACTAAAGAAGACAATAATATTCTATTCTATTATCCATTTCAAAGCACTATCAGATGAGCTGAACATTGACACTATTGTCTTCTGGCACATAGCAACACCCTAGCAACCACCCAGAGATTTTACCACACGCGTACCGTCTCTGCAGAATCCTCTGACAAACGACAGGCAGATCTCGTTCTCTGCAGAAGAGATGAACGCAGAATATGAAGCAAATATTCACGTCGCTTTACTAATAAGCCAATTGAACGTGGTGAGGCTCACCAGCGTTAGTCTCTGGCTCGATTCTACGAGATCGGACCGTGTTCTTCAGAGCCAGAATGTTGCGGTAGATGAACGGAAGCGAGTCCATCAGCTGATGCGACACTCCTCTGGAATACAGAACTTTTTTCAGACGAGGTTCGTGGAAATCATGTGACCGGCCGCAATCCGCGCCATCGCAGCGTCCTCTGATGAAGCTCTCGCACACGTGCAGTCGGCTGCACTTCTCTCCGTCGGGACAGTGTCCGTACGGCCCTCTGCCCTGGTTGAACTTCACGCACACCTGAGATGGAAGCCAGAAACACATGAGCGCGCTTTGGCTCGGGAGGAATCATCTATACATGCGATCGGCCCTCACAGGAGGCAGAAGGCCGCTGTCGGACTGCAGTAATATCACACGCAGCTCTTCTCCGCTCAGACGGGTCATGTGATGCGCTCTCAGGATCCTGGCGTTGTGCTCGGACAGCAGCTGATGTCCAAACCCGCAGCCGTGCCTTCAGAAACACACACACACACACACACACACACACACACAGGTTCACTACAGACGCATCTGAACGGGTTGAAAAGCCCATTTCTGCCACTGAAGAAAATAAAAATCATACTTTGGTAAATTATAAATATGACATTATAAAATCATAATGAGAAGTGAATAATATGACATACAAGTTCATGATTATGAGACACTAAATCATAACATATAAAATCATAATTATGTTGTATTTTAGACTTTTTATCTCATTGACTTTTTAATCTCATGATTATTACTTAGTATGTAATAATTATCACATGGTATGTCATAATTTCGACTTTTTAGGGGCTAACATCATTTTCAACTAAAAACACTTTTCATGCATTTTGGTCATTGATTTACACGACAAAACATTGTTTTGACAACAAAACCGTTATTAGGGCTGCACGATTACGACAAAAATCATAATTGTTGATTATTCCCTTGAAATTGTAATTGCAAGTATTAATTACAATTAATAATTTATACCATTTTGAATAGCTTCATACCATTGTTTGAAGCAACTGCATGCCATATTTTTATTTGAAAATACCTGAAAACTCTTCCTGAAAACTTTTATTGCATTTCATATTACAGCACTACGCCTCAAATGTCAAGGCATTTGCTTGGTTTTCCTCTTAAAATAAAGTAAAAATATGCATGTTAACCTATAGAAAGAAAAAAAACATCTTAAGTATGCAGAATAAAGTGAACTTTTTTTTATAATTGTGCCTTTGAAAGATTACATAATTGTGACATCCGTAATTATAATCCCGATTAATTTGATTAATTGTGCAGCCCTGACCGTTATCATCAATTTGTGAAAACGGTGACGTCATGCGCATCTATAGTGTTACTTTACAAAGTGACACTGCCATCCACTGGCCTGGCAGCAGAATGCAGCGTTTTTAATTGTTTTTGCGGCGCCGTTTTGACAACGTCGACTATATGTGAAAATTTTCAAAAACGCAAAGGAAAAAAAATTCCATTTCTGGAACAGTGTTGTCGTGTAAATTCCGATTTAGTTTGCCATAATTCCATTTTTAATCTCATAATTATGATTAATATGCCATAATTTTGACTTTTTTTCTCATAATGACTTAGTTTGTCACAAGTTTATCTTTTTAATCTGCTTTCAGTTTTTATCTCATAATTATGACGTGTAACATACCATTAACCTCATAATTATGGCTTAGTTTGCCATAATTCCATTTTTAATGACTTTTTACCTCATAGTTTAGACTTTTTCTCATAATAATCATTGTATATCATAATTACGACTTCATTTTTATCTCATAGTCATCTCATAATTATGACTTAAGTCATGTGACTTTGTATCTTATATCATACTTCTGATTTGTGTGTCATACGACAGTCATATTTAAGATGTACCAAAGAATTATTTTTCTTATGTGCTTCCATATTCATCAGATCACGTGTTTGTGTCTTTTCTCTTGTCTGAATGTCTGAAGTTTGTGTGAATCAGCTGGTGTTGTGCTGATTTTCAGTGAGTGACGTCACTTCACTCAGGTGAAGCAGCCACATCATCCACAAACCGCGAACACACTGACAATGACAACTTTGTGATCTTATACTCAGACGTTTTTAAGTGCTGTGACAACTTGCCCCAGTCAATGAATCTCCACGCACCTGCTGCAGCGTCCCGTCATCAGCTCATATTTACACAGATGGAGGTTTTCACACAGTTCGTCACACTCTCTCTTTCGACACAGTTTGAGGTCAGTTTGTGCGAAAACCTGTTTACTTTCATTTCGCTGTAGGACGGTGAAGATGTCGCTCTCGCGGATGATTTTATCCAGGGAATTCTGCGGTGATATTTCTGTCAGGCCGAATGAAATGTCCAGAAGAAGCTCATAGTCCATCGCTCCGTGATTCCCACACAGAACCTTCAGGATCGTTTCTTCCGCCATGATTTCTGACACAAGCCGAACTCTGTGGAGTTTATATGCAGGTCAGTGAGTCCCTGCAGACACTGACCCCGGATCAGCCCGCGATTCTCTCTGAGAGGAAACGAAACTCACGAGCAGAAGTCACGCGCGGTTTCAACAACTGGTTTATCTAACGACATAATTAACTTACAAATTATGAATGTTGTGTAGTATATGAAACACGGCGGACATTTTTCTTACATTTTTCAATTTAAACAGGAACTTAAAGCAGTGTTCTAAACATGTTTGCTAGAGCGCGGGAAAAAAAGGTCTCGAGCGCGTCCCCCCCCCCCCCCCAAAAAAAATAAATAAATATAAAAATAAACAAGCTTCCATAAAGTTCACAACATCATAATGAAAGACATGATTTCTGTGCAGTGATTGTGTGAACAGGAGCTGTTGATCAATCAGCATAATGAATTTAATTAGGTGTTCAAGAGCATAGCGCGAAAACCGTATTGTAATTGTTAAATTTTCCAAGGCAATCTCCCCTAAAAGTGATCGGGAAACGATATCAAGGCTCGCCCCGATCGGCCTGACGGGGGCGCTACAGCCGTCGAAAGTACGAAATGGCTCAACCGTCATGTCTTATATCGTTGGAATCGATTGGCTCGAATTCGCTTGTCGCCCTGGCGAAACTTTCGTGGATTTTTTTGAAAAACCTACTTTTGCTAACTAGTCTTAGGTTTTTGATCCAATCGGAACCAAACCAGTGCAGCGAGATTCTCTGGAGTCTGATTGTCATCAAAAAAAGAAGTTTGATTCCGCCAAAACGTTTGAAGTGGGTGGAGCCACTTTTACTAAAATGGCTATAACTCGTGAACAGAATGAGATATTTTCACCAAACTCAGCACACTCATTCTGTGGTCGTGTGAAAAGGGATGTGGCAACTGGCCACTTGATGGCGCTATAACAGGGAAAAAAACATGAAAACGGCTATAACTACTTCACCGTTAGTCTGATTGACTTGAAAATTGGCGGGTAGTGTCTTCGTCCGAGGTGCCATGACTGTCTATGAGGACGTTGACGCATCTCAAAAAACATGTCCTCCGTCAGCCAATGAAGTTTGAGCAACTATAAAACAAAGTTAACGGAGACCAATCGGAACGAAACTCGCTGGGGCTGTGAGAAATTTGAAAGAAATTGGCCACCGGGGGGCGCCTTCGCCTACGGATCGTGTATTGCTTGATTTTCGCACACACCCACGACATTCGTACCACATGGGTGAACTAGGCCTAGGTTTTTGGCTCAAGCTCAATAACTGTTAAAAAGCTTTAAAAACTACACATTTGCTATGGCAATTGGCTGTATTTGCTGTAAACGGTCATTTCCAGATATTTACAGACTTGCTAATTAAAACATTACACCTTTTTACGCATGTGCTTAAAGGCCTTAAAGCGCTTGAACCCCCATAATTACTGCTGGCAGCTACATTTATTACTATGATTAAATGGTTGAATGGCCTTGAATGGTTTGAGACACCAAAACAAGTGGAATTTCAGTCAGTCATTCGCTTGAGAAAAACTATGAGGAAAAAGTATATAGGATTATGAGGAAACCTAAGGGAAAAAGTCAACATGGGAAAAAAACACTTTCAAGTTGTGTATAGGAAAGCTTTATTGTGACAAATATCTCAAATTTTGAGATTATTACAAAGGTCCAAATAAAGATCAAGACAAATTATACATTCAGTTAAAGACAGCACAACATGACAAAATCACTCTGTTTGTTTTCTAAATGCATGTTATAGATCTTAATGTGTAGATTTTTTTCATGTAAATGTTGGCCTTTTTTTTTACTGTAATAGTGAACCGGTCCTTCCAATGAGACAGTCTTCTCTTTGGTGACGTGCAGCATTCACCAATCATTTAGTGTTCCTAAACCCCGCCCCCAGCAAGATCGTGTTAATCTGCATACACTTTTGAGAGCCACGCCCACATCCCAACATCCAATCAACAACCGATGCACAGAATCAAACCCCGCCACTACACTCGGAGCCATTTTTGGATTAATGTAATTGTTATTTCACACCATTATAGGGCAGAGTTGAATGGATTGTTATCAAAGGTATGGATTATTGAATTTTGTTTTGATCTCAAAAAAAAAAAAAAGTGTCTTTCAACGGTAGAAAAGATCTGTCGCTACTTTGGTTTCATCATGACTATAACCTGAGAATACAAGACACCAGAGCAACCCTTCTTCTGCCATTTTCTATTAATGTGTAACATTTATAACTTGATTATCAGCATTAACATTTTATTGGCTTCCTCTTAACCCCAAAGTATACTTCACTTTTTATGCGTACACGAGGGTCAGCATACAGTGTGCATAACGTGAATTTCGTCATCGAGGAGTACGCGGACACTGTACTTTGTTCGCACAGGTCGCACAATTTTTTTTGCAATAATTAGTTTATCCACAATGTGGCATCCGTGCCCTTGGGGCGTCGATTCACAAGGTAATTGAAGAAAAAGTGCATAAACAGAACCGACCGGAACACATGCAAGCTACAGCCACAATGATGATATAGACGAGAGATTGTGCGAAAAGGTTAAAAAGTAACTTCATTTGTACAACTCCAATATGAAAGAATACAAACATATTTACATGGGTTGTAACTCGTGGCGAGAGATTGCTCTACGCATGCGCCGAAGGCCAGTGAATGCGTACGAGTCGAATGAAGTATACTTTGCAAGGCTGTGCGTTCGGCTCGTAAAAACGAAGTATGCCTTGGTCTTAAAGCAACTGAAGTGATCACAATCAGCAAATGATGCACTCTGACTTTGAAGACTTTGAAGAAGCTGAAGTTGAGGAGGAGGATTGTAAGGGAGAAGCATACAAGGAGGAGGAGGCTCTTGAGGAAGATGTAGCAGAGGAGCTGAAAGAGGAAGGTGCAGCTGAGGAGCTGAAAGGAGAAGATGTAGCTGAGGATCTAAAAGAGGAAGATGTAGCTGAGGAGCTGAAAGGAGAAGATGCAGCTGAGGAGGCATTTGAGAAGGTGTATGAAGGAGCGTATGTAACGCTGGAGGTTGTGCTGCTGTATGCAGGAGCAGCTACACTCCTCACCCGCACCGTTGGTCTCGTGACTGTATGTTGGATTTGTGGCTCATACTGACTCGAGTCTCTGTACTCGATTAGATACTCAGGGTAGATCTGGTGCTTTTCAAACACTACAAATATGGACGGATCGTACATGTCATTCACACAGCTGTCGTAGAAGATGGTGTCTCCTCCATCCTTGGACGGAGGCCGGAGGTAGTCAGAATCACCTTTGGTGTAGTCGCCAACCAGAATCTGACAGACAAACATGGAGCGAGTGCCCGAGTCTTTGGTGTAGCTGTGCGAGTATTTCGCATCCCTGGCGAAATAACTACCTGCAAAAAGAGACGATGGTTATTCAAGGCCTCTCAGACTCTTAAAAGAATAGTTTGTGCATAAATTCTGCCATCAATTACTAACAGGGAACGTTCTCAGACATGGAACGAAGGTGAGTAAATGACAGAAGTTTCATGTTGAGGCAAACTAACCCTTTAAAAACAGCTTCAGAAGAGCACATGACTTTCTGAACTTCACCTTTTCCGTAGGCTGTGCCATGAGTTCCACAGATCCTCCAGTCGAAGTTGTTTCGGCAGATGGCGTCTACATGCTTGCGGTCGGTTCCGTGGAAGAGCTGCTTCTCAGCCACGTCTTTGCCTCTGTTGTTCTTTTTCATATAATCCCTCTGCCTAAAAGGCGTGCAAACCGTCAGACTTGCTGTAATTCATCTTAGAATGGAAGTTCAGGTGAGTGCATGTCTTGTGGACCTACCACTGAAACACTTCCCATAATGCTTTGTTCTGGATCCTGTCAATATTCAGAATGCTGAAGCCTCTCATGGTGCGATTGAACAGTTCTTTGATTTTGATGAATTCACCTGCCGTGCTCTGCAGCGACACTCTCTGTGCGAAAACAGAACGACATTAACACGTCGTGTTGTGCAAATCAATGACATTGTGAAGGAAACCTCAAATCTCCGCTCACCTTGTATCCGGTTTCAGGAGTTAGAGCTTTATCCCAGTGTTCCGGCAGAGCCTTGAAATTATTGGGTGTCCTTTTCCTGAGAATAGATGTGAAGAGTGTTCGGTCATACACATTTCAGAAAGTTAGAGAGAGAATGAGTCTGAGCGCTGGAGCATTTTCTTACGTTGTCTTGATTGTTCGAACATCAGCTGCTGACACAAATTTGGGACGACGTCTGACGACTTTTTTGGTTGTGTAGCGTTTGTTTTCCTGGATCATATCTGAAGAGCAAGATTAGTCGAGATGGCATTAAGATGACATCATATTCAGCTTTATCATCTTAGAACTTCACGAAGGTTCTTCAAGGCTACTACAACAATGTTAACCAGTCACAAAATGTTACCATGGTGACAAATAAACTCTCTCACACTCAGTGATGGGGTAATGCATTACAAGTAACGTGCATTATATAATATTACTTTCGTGATTTAATGAGTAAAATAATGCATTACAAGTAACGTGCAGTATGTAATCAGTTTACTTTTGTGATGTAACAAGTAACGCATTACAAGTAACGTGCAGTATGTAATCAGATTACTATTGTGATGTAACAAGTAACGCATTACAAGTAACGTGCAGTATGTAATCAGTTTACTTTTGTGATGTAACAAGTAACGCATTAAAAGTAACGTGCATTATATAATATTACTTTCGTGATTTAATGAGTAAAATAATGCATTACAAGTAACATGCAGTATGTAATCAGTTTACTTTTGTGATGTAACAAGTAACGCATTACAAGTAACGTGCAGTATGTAATCAGATTACTATTGTGATGTAACAAGTAACGCATTACAAGTAACGTGCAGTATGTAATCAGTTTACTTTTGTGATGTAACAAGTAACGCATTACAAGTAACGTGCATTATATAATATTACTTTTGTGATGTAATGAGTAAAGTAACGCATTACAAGTAACATGCAGTATGTAATCAGATTACTATTGTGATGTAACAAGTAACGCATTACAAGTAACGTGCAGTATGTAATCAGATTACTATTGTGATGTAACAAGTAACGCATTACAAGTAACGTGCAGTATGTAATCAGTTTACTTTTTTGATGTAACAAGTAACGCATTACTTTATATATTTACACAAACATTTTAGTTACTTTTTTTTTAAAAGGAATGCATGTCACTTTTCTGTTTAATTTGCTTTAAAAATTTTAAAGTACTGAATTAAATCATTACTTTCAACTTTCAATAAAACAGTTGTACAGTATGTAATCTAGTAACTAAAAAGTTTTCACACTACTTTTAAAAGCATTGTAATGCATTACTTTTAAAAGTAACTTTCCCCACCACTGCTCACACTGCTCATCCGTATCATCGAGCCCTGAATGGCAAAGGTGATTTTTTTTAAGTTACCCGGGAAGCTGAGTGTGTACGTCTGTGATCCGGCTGTGAACTCCACCACAGCACTGGTATCAGCCTGATACTTCTCCTCAAGTTCAGTGCTAGAGATGGAGGACAAGTTGTGACCCCCCCCCTGATGAATAAAACAGAGCATCAAATGGCCGTAAAATGTTAAAAAAAATACAGTTACATTACGCCAACAGTCACTAACCCCTGAAGCATACTGGATCCAGTGTCCATACTCGTCCTCCCAGTACCAAAGCCACTCAGTGGTCAGAATGAAGGTGGGCTGGACCACTGACGGCACCGTGGACAGACGCCGCACACTGCGAAGGCCTTGGGTCATCGTGTCAAAACAGACCGGGTCGATTCCAGAGCTTTGATTGACAGAAAACAGTCAAAACACGCAAACCACAAATGACTTAATTCACTGACCGAATTGGCAGCTTTATTATTATGAATAGCAATGCACTGAACCCTCTGCAAACACCTTAGAAACTGAATAGCAACACCCTGGCAACCACTTTCAGAATCCTAGCACTGAATCACTGCATGTAGATCTCCCACCTGTATATTCTTGCAGGATCACAGTAATCTTTTTCAATGGCTTCGTTGTCAGGAAGAGCTTTCCATTCAGATCCTTCCTTAACTTCCCATTTATAGGGCAGACTGGAATGCTCCTTATAACATGAGTCTGGAAAACAAGAGTTCTGCTCAGTTCACAACACATGATATGATCACAGAACACGGATCAGAATAATGGTGCTCTTACCGCCGTGCTTGCAGTGTCCTTTGATGTAGTACATGCAGATGTCCGTTTTCTCTAAGAGAAGAGACACACACGAATCATAAGCATCTTTTAAGCTGAATATTGTATTCTCGTATTGAACAGTTCAGTCGCAGTGATGTGGGATACCTGTGGGGTTTTGTGGAGGCCTCTGAGCCTCTTGTCCTCTGCCAGCGTTAAAAGCGCTCGACGGCCTCCGCTTCTGTGTATTCGGGCCTCTTCTGGGGTTCTGGCCGGTGGCGTTTTTGAAACGAAGCCTCAGGACTTCAATGTTGGAGTACAGATCCTTCATGATGGGCATGAGGTCGTTGGGAACTCCTCTGTCCTGCAGGGTCTTCAGAGGATGAGGCTCGTAGAAGTCGTGGGCGCGGGGGCAGTCGCAGGACCCGCGCAGATATTTTTCGCAGATGTGGAGCCTCTTGCAGTTCTCGGCGTCCGGACAGCGGCCGTACTGTCCCACGCCGTTATTATAAGAGTGACACACCTAAAAAACAAGCTTGATTCTTATGGGAGCTTGTTTCTGCCAAGGAATAAATGTTTTTTAAAAAATGTATATCTCACAATTCAGACTTTATAACTCGCAATTCTTGCTATTTTTTTGCAATTGCGAGTTTATATCTCATAATTCTAACTTTAGTGCTTGAAATTCCGAGTTAACAACTCGTAATTCTTACTGTTTCCTCGCAATTCTGAATATCTCATCATTCTGAGATTCTGGAGTTTTAATAATTCTGACTTTTTAATCGCAACTGCAAGTTTATATCTCATAATTCTGACTTTATTTATCACAATTCCGAGTTTACATCCCATAATTCTGACTTTATTTATCACAATTCTGAGTTTATATCTCATAATTCTGACTTTATTTATCACAATTCCGAGTTTACATCCCATAATTCTGACTTTATTTATCGCGATTCTAAGTTTACATCCCATAATTCTGACTTTATTTATCACAATTCCGAGTTTACATCCCATAATTCTGACTTTATTTATCACAATTCTGAGTTTACATCCAATAATTCTGACTTTATTTATTGCAATTCTAAGTTTACATCCCATAATTCTGACTTTATTTATCGCGATTCTAAGTTTACATCCCATAATTCTGACTTTATTTATTGCAATTCTAAGTTTACATCCCATAATTCTGACTTTATTTATTGCAATTCTAAGTTTACATCCCATAATTCTGACTTTATTTATCGCGATTCTAAGTTTACATCCCATAATTCTGACTTTATTTATCGCAATTCTAAGTTTACATCCCATAATTCTGACTTTATTTATTGCAATTCTAAGTTTACATCCCATAATTCTGACTTTATTTATCGCGATTCTAAGTTTACATCCCATAATTCTGACTTTATTTATCGCGATTCTAAGTTTACATCCCATAATTCTGACTTTATTTATCGCAATTCTGAGTTTACATCCCATAATTCTGACTTTATTTATTGCAATTCTAAGTTTACTTCCCATAATTCTGACTTTATTTATTGCAATTCTGAGTTTACATCCCATAATTCTGACTTTATTTATCGCGATTCTAAGTTTACATCCCATAATTCTGACTTTATTTCTTGAAATCCTGACTTTACAACTTGTAATTTTGAGTTTATTACTCACAATTCTTCCAATTCTCAACTCTTAGTTTATATCTTTATATTCTGAGTGAATGTGTAAACTCTGAACTGTGAGGTGAATGTCGCAGTTATCTTTAATGGGTCATTCAGTGCTCATAAGCTTCCACAGGTTAGTTTTCGTAATACACGTGAATCGTGACTGAAACGAGCGACTCTTACAGCCGGCAGGAGTGAGTTGTCGCTCTGTAGAAGCAGAATGCGCAGCTCCTTTATGTCCAGTGTGTCCAGACCATGAGCGGTCAGCACTAACTCATTCTGACCGAACAGCAGATCGTGACTGAACCGACATCCTCGTCTGCGGGGAAACACATTCGTTTAGGAACAGACCGTTTTTGCATTGCATTTGGTTTTATTTTAGTTACTTTTAAGCATTATTATTAACGTGCACCTGTTATTATTATGATTATTATTATTAACACAACATCTGTTTGTAACTTTGTGAGAATGTTAATGTACTGCATATAGAATAAATGAATAACACTTAATCCAGCGACTTATTGTTTACAGTGTCAGCAAGTATGATGTGACTCATGAATCATCAGTTCGCGAACAATGAGTCCAGCGCTGACAGTCGGACACAGTGTCGGTCAGATCAGTTTATTGATCCGAACTCACTCACCGTCCTCTGCTGAAGCGGCAGGAACCGAACAGATGCCATTTGCACAGGTGCAGGTTCGCGCAGCCCGAGCAGTTCTGGGCTCGACACAGGCGAACTTTGGTTTGGGCGATCACGGTCTTCTGTCCGTCCATGAACGCGACGGTACAGGATTCACTCCTGCTGAGGATCGAATCCATGGCGTCATCATACAGACCGAATACTGACGTTAAATCATCGAACTTCATAGATCCATTATGAGCACAAATGATCTTGATGATTCCCGCTTCGGCCATGTTGAGCTCTGATGACTGACAGGGAACTAAAAGTGAGTCTTGAGGAAAACGAAACTTAAACATGGAGGAGGAGCTTCAGCGCCTCGACAGACTCGTCATCATGATCGAGTCGTGCACAAAACATGTTATTTACTTTTAATAAAGTCTAGAGAGAAACTGTGAATAAATAAATAAACTATGAGATTAAAATTAAAATAAATAAAAATGAAAATGTGAGTTATTATTAGGCTGTCTAATACTCATAGATTTAGGTAAAATTACATTTTTGTTAATAGAAATAAATTTGATTAAAATTAAATGGACAAATAAATATACAGTGTAACTATATTTTAAATATTTAATTGTATTTATTTATATTTATAATATTTTACATTTATAATAGCCGTTTAATTTTTCAAAACTAAAAAAAACAATAAAATAAGTAAATGAAAAATTTAACTACATTAAAATATATACATAAAAATATTAGTTATTAGCTATTTAATACTCTATTAAATATAAAATATTTTTAATAATATAATAAATTAAAAATTAGATTCATTTAATTAAATTCATTTTAAATGTTAAATTATTAATTACATTATACATATAAATACTAACAGTACATTACTATAGTGAGTAGAAAAAACAATATTTTAAATTTAATATATAAACAAAAAAAATCAATAAAATAAGTAATAAGATAAAAACAAGTAAATATAGTCTATTAAATAGCTAATTTTTGAATAATATAAATAATTAAAAATTGAAATGCATTTTAGTACATTTTATCAATTAAATTATACATTTAAAATAATATAAATAAATTAAAATTAAATGAATACTACAGTTAACAGTACACTACTATAGTGAGTAGAAAAAATACAAAATAATGTAACTTAATATTTTAGATTTATAATATTTTCAATGTATACATTTTAATTTACATCATATTTGGGATCTTCAACTGTTTAATTCATTCAAAAAGTGTTGAACATTGAGAAAGTTTGATATCAGAGACCAAACAAAAGCTCTTTTATTTTACACGAGCAGTCACGTGACTCATTTTGTTATGAACAATAAATGAATCGTGACTGCGTGACGCTACATGTCGCCACTAGGTGTCACCCACTGAATCTTGATGACTTGGAGATCATGTTGAAGTTATATTTCATAATGTGGCACCTGCTGAAAATGTTTATGTATTGTGACAACATGCCCCATGATAAAGATTTGACCTGCGGGCAAAAACAGTGGAAATGTACCTTTTTATAAAGTCATGAATTCAAGGTATACTGACTTTCACTAACACACCCAACCTGAGGAATAAAAACCGTGTGACAACTAGCCCCGGTACCAGCACATGCAACACCAGTGCGATGCAGCAGGTGTCGCGCGTTCACCAAGAAAAGAGTTTGAGAACATCAAACGGTTTATAATTTATATTTAATGCTTTGTAATTGTTCTAAAGCGACAGTACGATCACATCATTGTGCTTCAACATCTTCAACGCGCGTCCCGTGCGTGTATGTGTTTGCGTTTAATATATTCGACGGGAAATATTGATATCGGGTTGAAAATCGATGAAAAGCTCTTGAACAAATACAACTTCGATTCGCTTCCCAGTCGGAGTTCATTCGCTCGTCTGATTCCGGATCAGCGCGATGGAGTGCGTTTAAAAAGGCCGCCGTTCCGTGACTGAAACACAAACACGCGTTTCCCTTTAAGGCGCCGCGCGCTGCCTGGAATTCACGTCATTTCGCCGCGAAGCGTCCGGATCAATGAGGTTCCGCGCTGCGCGGTGCGTCGCGCTCCTGCGAGCGACGCTTCCAGGAAGGTGTTAACCATCGCGCTGCCGCAATGTAGCGCCTGTTTGCGCGTTTACAAACAAGAGCACGGAGAAGTTGAAGTGTTGCGCGCGGGGCGAGGCCAATGGATGCGCGAGCGAGTTAAAATCGCCAGTGCGTCGCGAGGGGAACATTATCCTGGCGCTTTTGCGGCTTTATTTCACGGAAGAGCGAGGGAGAGGAAAGTGGAAACAGAAGAACTTCCTGAATTTCAACGCGACATGTCCGATTCCCCCTCGCAGGTCATTATTAAGGTAATTCTGCCTTTTCTCTCTTCTTGACGCGCGCGGCACTGTCACGCGCGCGGGTTTGATGTGGAGCATCTGTTGCTGCGATCGAGGCGTTAAGTTGATCGATCGCGAGCGGCTCTCGTGTGTCGTGTGAGGGTGATTAGCCGCGGCATTGATCACTGAGGAGTTCATGTGTTCTGAGGTGCACGAGCATCCGCGGGAAAAGTTCTCCAACGACTCCGACAAGGAGTTTTTCCCCGGACTTTGAGCTGGTCTGGAATCAGCCATGGCACACATGAGTTTGCATTAGTTATTTAGTAACAGACTCGCGGAAACTGGAAACATGCTGTTATCTGCGCTGCTCTTTGCTCTGTTATTGCAAATACAGTTTCCTTATTGTGCTCGAACATCTCCTGCGTGCTGAAGGTCCGACAGCGCGCGCACTTACTGTAAACAATCCGTCCTGCGTTTAAAGTCCCCATGAAACCACCATTCTGGTTTGTGACGGGATATCGCTGCACGTCATTGTTGCTTTAATCAGAATCTGTTCCAACAACATCTCTTGTCTGATGACGTGTTTAGCGGCGCGAGGGCGGGGCATCCGAAAAGAGATACATTAATATCAAACCACAGCCGTTAAAACAATTCCTCGCGGATAAAATGAAGCCCCGCCCTACGTTTGTTCTTGTTTGAGAATCGTTTCACTCGGATACAGACATCGACATCGATCACTTAAGTCGTGACGTATCGTCAAGTATGGCGACCCGTACTCGAAATTGATGCTCTGAATTTGCCCGCGTGCCGTTCATTCACAATCCCCACCTTCAATTCCTGCCGGCGTGGGAATCGAACCAACAACCTTCAGGTTACGACGACTACCCCGTCTTGTGCCGCTCTCTGTGTTGTTAGCATGACAAAAGTTTTTTGAATTATTTAAACTAGTGACTGCCTCATGTCAAAATGATTCAGATAGCCAATCAGATCAGAGTAGGCGTGGTTTACGTTCGCAGAATCGGCTCCGTTGAGAGTGAGGTAAGATGTAAATAGCGATACATGTTTTGCAATCGAAATATTATATATTATATTTTATATATATAAAAGATTGACACTAATAGTTATGCAAACGTATTAAATTTGTCAAATATGGCCGTTTTTAATTGAAAATATGCAATTAAGCGAATTATGTAATTCTGAACTTCAGATGCTTTCATGTTGTCGAGTGCATATTTTACTGCAAATAGTTAAATTATTTCATGTTTTATTAAAAAAAAATAAAACATGATACGGCTTTGCTTGGATAAACTCCGCCCCCTGCAAGCTCATCTGCATACACTTGACTGCCACGCCCACATCTCAACATCCAATCAACAGTCGGTGCACAAATCAAGCCCCGCCCTACATTTGTTCTTGTTTGAGAAGTTTCTCTTACGGTTCAATCGGAGAGAAAATCGTTTCATGTCAACTTTAATTGAAATGTCATAACATTTTTCCTACATCACAACAGGAAAGAAACGATCTGTCGCTTCTTCTGCTTCATTGCGACTTATCATTTTATCCATCGTTTCCATCACTGCCATTAGAGAAATTACGTTAGAATAGGAGCGTTTTTAAAGCAAACATCCGTCTGGGACGTGTTTGGGATTTGCTTGTTTTGCAGCAGCTCTCCCAGGTGTTCCCGCCGCTCATGCTGGAGGTTTCTGACCGTTGTAGAAACATCCACGCTTGGTTGGAACGGCTTTGTTCTGGGAGTGAGTCGAATGCAAATCAGCTCAGAATATCTCTTGTGATTTTGCATGCTTTCATTTGCGCAGGCCGCCGGACTCCAGCGTTTGAGGAAGTTTCCAGAGAAGCTCTGTGCTTCCCGGCTCTGGGTTTTACCCTGGAAACTTGTAATTTCAGTTCTCGCTGCGAGCGCTACCGTCGCCCTATATGGAAACTGGACAGGAAGTCAGCAGTGATTGACAGAAGTGAAATCAGAACACTGAAATGTCTTTGATTTTCCTCCGAGAGCCCGAAACGTCCTCAACTTTCTTTTGCGGAACATAAACGGAGATTTTTAGCTGCTTGTAATATTTATTAGCAGAACCGAGTCTGACTGTGTTTGTTACGGTTTATTTTGGTCATAAATAAAAAAAATCTCGCACATTCATGATGCAAATGTTAAATATGTTCGTCAGTTTAGGTCCTCATGACCTCTGCGTGACCCTTTGACCTGTCTGTAGGGTCATGTGAGCAGCGTCGTGTTCATTCGGTGCAGAACAGCTCTGAAGGAAGTTCATGACTTCACGTCTGTGTGTCTCAACGCTCTCTAAGCCCTGCGTGTGTGTGTGTGCGTGTGTGTGTGTGTGTGTGTGTGTGTGTGTTTTCAGCAGGAGAGGAGCGCTTTCAGCCCGTCCGCGAGCCCGTTGCCAAATTCCACTTCCTCTCCCGGCCATGTCCCGCCCTCATCGGCTAACGCCAGGACAGAAGAGGAACCGACCAGACTGCCGGCACACCTGCGTGAGTGACACACACACACACACACACACACACACACACACACACACACACACACACACACACACACACACACACACAACAAACATAGAAACTCACCCGGAAACAGTGACTAATACACACACACACACACACACACACACACACCTCCTACATGCTTTATGCAACAATCTGAGACACGCATGTTTTTGTTCTTGTGTGACACATCGTACCTTTACAGGCAGTAATTGAGTTTGCCGTCACTCATGCTGAGACGAACCTTCTGCCTCGGTGTTTGTCCGAACACGTTTGAGCTGCACGAGTAAATCACGCTTTAATTAAATAAATAAATGCTGTTCGTTTACACGCGTGCAGCACGAACACAACACGCAAAACATTAAAGAAATAAAGCCATGTTTATTAGTATTATAAGTTTACATTTGTAAAGTCAAATTATAATTGTTTAGTAGTAACAAATATTTTTTACGTGGAATATTACAATAGTAATACTAATATTTATTCATTAAAATAATAGTTATATTTCTTATCTTTTATTTTATTTTATTTTTTTAAATATATATATATATATATATATAATAACAACAATAATAATAATTATACTTATATTTTATATTTTAATATTTTATTTTTATTAAATTTTTTATTAATTAATTAATTTGTTATTTACTAAAAATAATATATAACAACAATAATATTTATTATAACTATCATTATTATATAGCCATATATTAATATTTTTACAGTGAAATATTATAATTGTAATATTATATCATTTTTTATTTAGTCATTTTTGTATTTATTTATTAATAAAAAGGATATATAATAATAATACCTGGAATTTTAATTCACATTTTATTTTGCAAACGCTATTTTCTATAAGAATTTCAGTTGAACTGTTTTCAGATTTCTTTTATATCAGTATGTGTTTTTTTGCTAGTTTGTTTGTCTCTCTCTCTTTGTTCGGAGTCTTTGTCTGTTTTTGATGTCATGAAAACCATGATAATGGTTTTGTTATATGAAATACAACATTAAAAATAATGTTGCGTAATATGAAGAAAGCAGAGTTGGATATTTTCCCCTGGTGTCTGCGGTGATTGTAGTGCACTAACTAGTGGTTGACCCTCGCTCCGAGTGAATGCAGGTGTGTGTGTGTGTGTGTGTGTGTGTGTGTGTGTGTGTGTGTGTGTGTGTGTGTGTGTGTGTGTGTGTGTGTGTGTCGGGATGACGCTGGTGGAGCGGCAGGTCTGGACGCGTCCCGCTCGGATCAGGGTGGAGTTGGACTCGCTCCAACTAACAGGATGCTGAAAACGCAGCAGATCAATATTTAACCCGTGTGTTTGACGTGCAGCGCGGAAGTAAACGTCTGTCCGTCCGTCTCTCCTTTGGACCCGCCGTCAGGATCCTGATCCGGTTAGAGCAGTTATTCAGGAAGTTAGTTATAAACCCGTATTTGAGGTTTGATCTCCACTTCCTGCCTACTGAATCCCTGAGATCCAACTGTAGTCTGACGACACGCTCAGAAATGAGTCCTGATCGACCCATTAAACATCTGTATTTACATCTTGATTTTTGTAATTCTAATATAATTTTTTCTGAAGTAAAGGCCTAGTAATGCTAACATCACGTACTGTACACAGTTATGAATATGATATAACAGCAAACTGGACAATCACAGGACAGTTTTAAGTGAACACACTCTCTTAAACGGCAACAAACGCAGAGAAAAACAGCTGGAGTTGTTTGTAGAATTAAATATTTAATAAATATTGAAGGCTTGATAAAGTTTTCTCAACACTGATGGTATATAAAAGAGAAACAAAGACGGTAAATAATGAAGACTGAGTCTCTAATGACAAATAACAAATCAATATCGGCTATATATATATCGGTGTGTGTCAAAGTTAGAAAAAATGTAACGCATCGTCCGATATATCGGTAAAATATTCTTAAATGTCCAATTACAAAAATATCAAATATCGTCCAATATATTGTTAAAATATTCTTAAATGTCCAATTACAAAAATATCAAATATCGTCCAATATATTGTTAAAATATTCTTAAATGGCCAATTACAAAAATATCAAATATCGTCCGATATATCGGTAAAATATTCTTAAATGTCCAATTACAAAAATATCAAATATCGTCCAATATATTGTTAAAATATTCTTGAATGTCCAATTACAAAAATATCAAATATCGTCCGATATATCGGTAAAATATTCTTAAATGGCCAATTACAAAAATATCAAATATCGTCCGATATATCGGTAAAATATTCTTAAATGGCCAATTACAAAAATATCAAATATCGTCCGATATATCGGTAAAATATTCTTAAATGTCCAATTACAAAAATATCAAATATCGTCCGATATATCGGTAGTCAAATGATAAAGAAGTGTAACATCTGCCGATATATCTGTGAATGTCAAATTATAAAAATATCAAATATCGACTGATGTATCAGTTTAATGGTAAAAATGAAATCTGCTGCAAATATCCAAATGAATCGATTTGATTCATGATCGATTCAGGAGCGCCTTTTGATTCACAATGAGATTCGATTCAGTTCATGATTTGATTCTGTAATTTTTAGTGCGTTCATAGCAGAGCGACTCATTGAATCGTTCATTCAAGAGATTTGTTCAAAAGCGCTTTGAGTGAGTCACTGAATCATTCATTCAATCTAATTTAATTAAAAATTCATTAAATATTTTTAAATAGGCGTGAATGAGGATGATTTAGTTTGGTTGTCAGTTCAGAATCCTGATTGATGGTTTTATTTGATTCGTCTGTATTGAAGCTCTCACCTGCGTTAGCTGCGCGGACGCGAGCCGAGGGGGGAGAGGGAAACATGACAGGAACTTCCGAGAAGCTCTCTTGGCTCGAGGCGTCTCTGTTTTCCTGACAGTGATCGAATCGGCCGCTTTCCAGCAGAACTCATTCAGAGCGATGGATGGGTGTGTGTAATCATGTTAATATGTTTGGCTGAATCCAGTGTGTGTGTGTGTGTGGTTTGAGACTTGAGAACAAACCGCCATCAGTCTCACGTTCATGATGAATTTGTCCGGGGGAAGGAAGGAAGATTGAAAAAAAAAAAAAAAAAAAACACAGAAAGAAGAAGGAAATTGTGGAGTGGGCAGAAATGCTGCTCCTTGGTTTCCTGTAGAGGAAGTGTGTGTGTGTGTGTGTGTGTGTGTGTGTGAGATGAGCTTGTGTCTCTGTTAACTCTTTAGGACCCACAATCCAACATGCTGCTCTCAAAAACATGATGTTCCTCCTCAGAGTTTCTGTCTCGCTTTCCAGCACAAACATCTAAAGATTCTTAAATCAAGATTCATTTACTGGAGAAGAGAAATGACTGAAAACTGCATCAAAATGAAGTGAGTTTGTGTTTAAAACAAGAACAAAATCTGAGAGTCAGAAAAATAATCCTGCTTTTCCTTTCAATTCAGTTTATAAGACATTTGTTCTTGTTTTAAGCACAAACTCACTTCATTTTGATTCATTTCTGTGTGTGTGTGTGTGTGTGTGTGTGTGTGGGTATTCCCTACGTTATGGGGACCAAACCAGTAAATCTTGACATTGTGGGGACATTTTGTTGGTCCCCACGAGGAAACAAGCTTATAAATCATACAGAATGATCTTTTTTGAAAATGTAAAATAGCAGAACATTTTGTGTGATGGGTAGATTTAGGGGTGGGGGGGGGGGCAGAATGTACAGTTTGTACAGTAGAAAAACCATTACACCTATGGAATGACCCCATAAAACATGAAAACACAACGTGTGTGTGTGTGTGTGTGAGAGTGTGTGTGATTCTTCATCTTCATCTTCAGTTATTCTCGTTCTGTTTTTCATCACTTCACTGATTGAACCTTAAAGGCACGTGAAGATTTTCTGAATACTTTCATCATTTACGTATATTTACTATAAATATTTAATAGAAAATTTTAAATATTATATTTAGCAATACTGCATTTCTCCACTGATAGTCGATTGTTCAGTGATCTCTGCGTTACTGATGCTTTGGGGTTCTGCTTTAGTTCATTATAATTAGTAATTAATCATTATTTTTAATTATTCTGAAAAAAAACGTTTTCTACATGTCATCATCTTGTTTCAGAGTAACTGTTTTCAGTTATAAACGAACACATGACTCAAATGAAAGATTAAATGTATATTTCTTCACTTCCTGGATGTTATGAATTCATATAACTATTATTAATGTTGAACATCAGACTGGATTCTTCATGTTCTTCACTCAGAGTCAGACGCCGTTTCCTGCTTTTATTGGCCAATATATCGGAGCATCTCATTTACAATCACATTTACATACACTTCAATATTTATTTACATGTGTGTGTTTGTCATGGTCGTGTTTGTGCTCCCATTCATTTATTGCATTAATTATTTAATGATTTTTCATTGTCATAAAAAAAAGTCCGTGCGAAACGTTAATGTTGCTGCAAACTGACCTTTTGTTCTTTGTGCAAAATAGATTTCTTTCTTTCTTTTCGTTGATCTTGAGGTGAAATGTGAGATTTCTTCACCTCAGACTCTGTAAATCCATCGTTCGTGGTGTTTGAGCGTCTCGTAACTCAGATTCTGTTGAAAAGCTGAAGTGTGTGTGTGTAAGAGTGTCTGTATTTACACACACACACACACTCTTTTCAGTTGGGAAATTTCCTGCGCCTGGAAGCCTCTCTCATCCTGAGGAATTTCCTGTGTGGGCAGACGGCACTTCCTGCACGCCGCTTTTTTTCTCCTCCGCTCTGAAAGGGAAACTGTTCTCACATGCCAACGGCCGAGAGCGAGCGCAGCCCAGCACTTCCTGTTCCCAACCGACGCTCTTCATCTTCTGTGGCGTTT
>CM076066.1:262500-270000 GCA_038088235.1 Zacco platypus | reverse complement strand
GGGAAGGTCTGCACTGAAAACAGTCAGGAATGTTGACAGAAAAACCTGTTTGACCAGGAAACGTATGAAAACCTATAGCTGGAGTTCCAGACAAAGAACGAGAATAAATGAGAGAACTTCCTGTAAGACGAGCAAACACGAGCTATTGTAGTAGCACTGAGATATTATTATACTTATTATTATTATTATTAAGTTTAAGGTATTTATATTGTGTTTTGTCTCAGTTCTGGGTCCCTCTAGTGGTTCAAGCTTGAACTGCAGTAACTGTGTGTCTGAATGCCTGATGTTGCAAAAATATAAAAAAATATTGTTTTTTAAGTTTGATGTCCATTTTTATATATATAAATTATATATTAATTATAAAAATTTTATACACTACCATTTTTTTTAAATTAACACATTTATTCATCAAGGACCATTATAGTGTGTGTGTGTATATATATATATAATTTTAATATTTAATTTATTTTGTTTTTTAGTATTTAATTTTTATTTCATTTGTAATCATTTAAATATAAAAAATAATTAACAATTTTGTATATTTAATTTTTAATTAAGTTTTAAATTGAATTAAATATTTAAAAATTAAAATGTAAATCAATTAAGGAATTAGAGTATTAATATTACATTTATATTAAATTACATTTACAACTCATTTTTAAAAATAAAATAATAAAATAAATAATTTGAATAAATTAAAAAGAAAAATTGTAATTAAATATTAATCTTTGTATATTTAATTTAATTGTTTTAAAAATTGAAAAATACAAATTAAACAATAAAATTGGTGGTTAAAAAAACTATTTTTTTTTTTAAATAAAACAAATCAAAATAATAATTAAAATAAAGTTTAATTAAACATTATTACATTTATTTTGTTTTAATATTTATTTATTTAAATGTGACGCATTGAATCATTTAATAATTTTGTATATTTAATTTTTAATTGTTCTTTTAAACCCCGTCAGAAACGGTACGCCGGCCGGCGCGCGGTACAGACGCTCTGTCCCTGCAGCCGCCCACCATCGAGCTGCGCCACCGCTCGCGCTCGCCGCATCATCACCCGCCGGCCCTGCGCACTCATCCCGCCTCGGCCGAGGACCTCCAGCAGGTGTCCGCGCAGCTGCCCGACAGCAACCACCACCTGCCGGACGACGTGTACCCGCTGTCCGTGTCTCCCGTCGCCCCCAACGGCCACTGCGTCCTTCCCCGCGACGCCGCGCGGCCCGCCAGCCCGTGCGTGGAGGAGGCCACGCCCCCCCGCGTCATCCAGCTCATGCCCAGCGCCATCATGCACCCGCTGCTGCTGAGCCCCGGCCGCGGCCCCGCGCCGGCCGACTTCAGGCACAGCCGCGGCGCGCCTCAGGAGAACGGGCGCGAGGGCAAAGGTCAGCAGAGCGCCGTCCACTACGCGCCTCACGGCCTGAGCCTCGCCGCTCACCAGCTCCCCCTGCAGGACGAGCGACACTACCGCAACCAGATCATCATGCCTGTCTCGCCGCCCGAGGAACAGGCCACGCCCATGGGCCGCATCGCAGGTCAGACCCCGCCCACTTTTCTTTTTTCCATTTATTTTGCGGAATGTGAATATATATATATATATATGTGTGCCGGGTTGCCGTGGCGACTGATGTCGTGGTGTGTTGTGGGCGTGTCAGACTGCAGGCTCCTGTGGGATTACGTCTATCAGCTGCTGTCGGACAGTCGCTACGAGAACTACATCCGCTGGGAGGACCGCGATACCAAAGTCTTCCGGATCATGGACCCCAACGGCCTGGCCCGGCTGTGGGGAAACCATAAGGTAACGTCACATGAAATAATCCCAATAAAGATTAATCAAACAAATTAACTGTTTTAATATGCATTTTATCTTTATTCTTTAATATTTACTTTTTATATTTTATTAAAGATTAAAAATCTAAATATATAAAAGAAATAAGGAGTTTGATTTTAAAATTAATTTAAAAAATTTAATTTTGATTTAATGTGTAATATTTAATTAAATATTACATTTTTATCTTAACTCTTAATTGTTCTTAAATTAAAATGAATATGAATTATTAAAATAGAAATAATTTGATTTAAAATTGTTTTAATCGATTTATTTACTTAATCAAAAAAAAATTTAATTTTGTTTTAAATATTTCAATTTTAATATAATGTGTAATATATATATATATATATATATATATATATATATATATATATATATATATATACATTACATTTTCTTTTAATTTAACTTTTAATTAATATAAATATGAAAAAAATGAATGAAAATGACAAAGAACTGGTGAAATTCTTCCGTTCTGGAACAGTCATGGAAATCACTAATGAATTCTAGCGTATATCGATGCTCTTATCGTGGCTATAAAGTGGTTTGTTCATATTTTGAATGAGATTTTGTTATATTTGTGAGTGTGTGTGTGTTGTCTGGTGTTTGTGGTACAGAACAGGACCAATATGACGTATGAGAAGATGTCGCGAGCGCTGAGACACTACTACAAACTCAACATCATCCGGAAGGAGCCGGGACAGAGACTGCTGTTCAGGTCAGGACCGCCGTCCTCACGCCTCACTGACCGCCGCCGCCGCGTCTGCGCACGCTAACGTGTGTGTGTGTGTGTGTGTGTGCGCCGCAGGTTCATGAAGACCCCCGATGAGATCATGAGCGGACAGACGGATCGTCTGGAGCACCTGGAGTCGGACACGGACGAACAGATCTACGTGAAGGAGGAATGCTGAGCGCCGCGTGAACTCCTCAAGCCGCAGATGCCTCGGTCCGTCTGACCTCTGAACTCTGTCGTCACGACGATCTCACACTGCACTGCTCTCGGTCCGAACCCGATCTTACTCTGTTTTCTAGTCTTGTACTTCGACTTCAGCAAACTTCACGGTGACAATCATTTTAATGACAAACGATGCTCTTTTTTGCAAATCAGATCTAGAAATTGTTGGTGCAGCTTTTTAATTCTCTTTGGTAAGTATATTGTACGAAGACCTGTTGAGATTTGTATAAACGTGGGATTACTAGAATGCTGGTGAAAATGTGATTCAATTCTACAATAAATTTTACTGAGTGACACAAATGTATATTTATGGAGTTTGTTTTATGTAAATGTATTACTGGCCTAAAAGAATACATTTTTATATATATATATATATATATATATACACACACAACAATATTTCCGTAAAAGAAAATAAAACTGTTAAGACAGTTTTATTTATACAGAGAGTTATTCAGTTGTTTCCACAAACTCTTTGTCGTGAGTGAGAATGAGCGTCCACAAGATGGCGCCGCGCGCGCGCACATCAGCGTGACATCACTCAAACTTCCCGCGCGCTGATGATAATAAAACACTCACAACTGTATAAAAATTGATCATTACAGAAACACTGCGCCGCTGGTACACACATTATATCCTGCATGATGAATGATTGCCATAGTCATGTTATAACAGTGTTATTTCTGGACGTAAATGTTTTAAAAAACGGGTTTTCTTGGTTATGAGAACGTTAAAGAAACAACATTATGGGAAATTTACTTTTGAATGTTGAACGTCCAACTAAAATGTGAATGAAAAACGTGCCATGAAAGGTGAACAAATTTTGTGTTAACGTTTTGAGAACATTATTAAAGACCAGATAAGGTTATTTTAACGTTACTGGAAAAACATTTGTTCAAATAACTTTGAGAGAACGTTCTGGTTCCGTTCAGGGATGGTAGTGGCGTTATAATGTAAATGGTACCTGAAATTTGCCGTGTGTGTGAGAGAGATTCACTGTGTATGTGTGTGTGTGTGTGTGTGTGTGTGAGAGAGAGATTCACTGTGTATGTGTGTGTGTGTGAGAGAGAGAGATTCACTGTGTATGTGTGTGTGTGTGTGTGTGTGTGTGAGAGAGAGATTCACTGTGTATGTGTGTGTGTGTGTGAGAGAGAGATTCACTGTGTATGTGTGTGTGTGTGTGTGTGTGTGTGTGTGAGAGAGAGAGAGAGAGAGAGAGAGAGAGAGAGAGAGAGATTCACTGTGTGTTTCAGTCAGTCATTCAGTGTGTGTGAAGCTCAGGGAAGAGCAGCTTCTGTTTCTCTCCATCTTTTTCTCTTTTTGCTCTTATTTAACGTCATAATTTATTTAAAAAGGAGACGCGGGAAACATCCAACGGAATAATCTCGTTTATTCTGCTGTGGGACGGTTAATGACGGTTACGCGCTCCACTCGCGCTAGGATTTGAATCATGTGAAAACGCCGAAGCGCCGCTGACTGAACCGAACCGAACCGAACCGGAACCCTGGAGCGATCAAACTCCGACTGATCGAGCTGATCGGATGGATTGATCAGGAGCAGCTCATGTGCGGCAGGTACAAACTCATTCATTCGCGAGATTAAAGTATTCGGAGTCAGTCGAGTACAAACTGATGAAACCGTTTAGAAATATGTTTAAAAACAGAAGTTTAAAGTGGATTATTGATTGATTGGTGACTGACAGGACAATCTGTTCCCGCCACAAGAGAGAAAAACATTACAAAAACCACCTTTTATGATGATAAAAAGTCAAAATGATGACTTACAAAGACATTTAAAAGTCGACATTATGATATAAAAAGACTTAATTATTACATAGAAAGTGATTTTTATGTAGTCAATATCGGCTCTCAAAATTTAAATGTTTTTGTGTCATAATTATGGCATAAAAGTCCAAATGTTTGCTTAGTGTGTCAAAATTTCGACTTTTTATGGCTTAATTCAGATTTACCAAAGTATGATTTTCTTCACTGACAATCATTTAAAACCATAAAAATACCCTATGGTTTACTTTGGTTTATTTTTGTGGCATTATTTATTATTTAATTGCTGTAGAAATATAATAATAATAACAAACACACATGACGAAAGGAAATATGCTGCGATATAATACCACGGTACTTCTGAGAATCATGGTAAAACACTGCATTGTATTAATTTATTTATTTAAATGACATGTTTCAGAGTCTCCTAATATTTTTTGTCTGTTTTTTATGATTACGAAATAAGTTATTGTATTCGTTTAGAGTCAATAATTAAATCTCTTTAGTGTAAATACGGTCAGTCGTTCTGCGGTCACTAATGACCTTGTTTTCTGCGTCTCCACGGTCTGAGTGTCCAGGAGAACTGCTGAAATGCTGTTTTGAGTTTTAACAAACAAATGTAGAAATGAACAAACATTAAAAGTTTGGAAGCAGTTGTTGAAACGACCCCGTAATCCAGATGTTGATATTGAAGAGCTTCATATCTGCAGCGCGAATGAAGAGCTTAACAGAAATAACCCGGCGAGAGTCAGAGATGGACGATCTGACCGTCTGTCATTAGATCGACTTTCCTTTGTTTTTTCTTCATTAACCCTCATTATTACACTCTTCTCGCTCAGATCTGACTGACGAACACACCTGAATCTGGCTGATGAATGAGATGTTTTCATCTCGGTCTTGAGCGGTGTGTGTGTGTGTGTGTGTGTGAGTGTGTGTGTGTGTGTGTGTGTGTGTCTGCTATTATTGGCCGTCCTCATCATCACCTTGAGTCCTGCATTAATCTGGACTCATGTTGGTCTCTGAACATATTGTGTCCTGTTGAGACGGAGGAGAGATCGACCCTGACGCGTCCGGCGAGGCGATGGATGAAAGGCCAAAAAATGATGTTCTTCCTCCGAGTTTCTGTCTCATTTTCCAGCACAACATCTAAAGATTCTTAAATCAAGATACTGGAGAAGAGGAATGACTGTTTCCCTGAAAAAATCGTCAAAATGAAGTGAGTTTAGGCTTAAAACTAGAACAAATATCCACCTGTAAGGTAAGAGAAATAGTTTGAATTAAAGTGCCCCTTTTTTGCTATTTTAAAGATTTCTAATCTAGGTTTAGATTCTACAACAAGATCAGAAACACTTTAATTTTCTCATCATATCCACGGCAGCATCAGCTCAGCGTCTGAAACGCTTCGTTCCAAGATTCGCTCTCTAAACCCCGCCCCTCTGAGAGCTGCTCTGCTCTGATTGGTCAGAAACCAAACGCTCATGATCATATCTGAATCTCAGCTCTTGATTAAACCGGATCAGTTTTACTGTATCAATCTCATCAAAGTGGATCAGCAGGAAACAGCGACGAACGAACCGAACTCTTCCAGTCTCAGATACGACTGCAGTGATTGAGGGCGGGGCAAAGAGACGCTGTTCAGCCAATGAGGAGCAGAGGCGGGCATTATGCAAATTAGATGTGAGATTTCATTTCAGCAGTTCAGAATTCCTCAGTCATTTCTTCTCCAGTAAAAGTATCTGATTTAAGAATCTTTAGATGTTTGTGCTGGAAGAGTTTTTGCATAAAATGATTGTGGTTTCAGGTGCAGTTTGAAGTTAATTGTCACTTCCTGTCCCATCTGCGTCCAATGAGAGCGCGTTCACGACGCGTCTAAAAATAGGCTTCGTTTCTGACACTTTTGTCAGAGAACACGTTGATGCCGAGACGCGGGAGGAACTACAGCTGAGATTGAGGAGCAACGAGGAAAACTATCAATGGAAATGTAATGGAATACGTCCTTCTGCTTCTCCAGTAAACGTGTCTGGAGTTGTTTAGATGTTCGAACGAGACACAAACTCTGAAGCATCAGTTCTCCAGCCAGATCTGCTCTGAAGAAGGAGGTGCGGGTTATGGAAGGGTCTCGTGGGGGTTAAAGGTCATGCGAGTCGTGTGATTTCACAGCAGCTGTGAGACGACCTTCTTTCTGACCCGAGAAACCTCAGGTTTGTGAGACGACGTGTGGATCATCGTAACGTTCAGATGAGCTTCATCTCAGAGGTGTAATGAAAACGCAAAGCATGCTGGGATGCTCTGCTGACGAGACAAACACGATTATTGACCTGAACACGACGCTTCCTCTCTGATCACATTCACATTTCTATCTGTTAAACTCTAGAGAAGTGTTTTGTGTTTTATTCACTCTTGAAATAAAGGATGTCCACGGCAGAAGCACTGAGGAGGAGCGCTGAAGGATGTAAATCACGTTATTCTTTGTGTTTCTGTTCATTATTGATTCTGCCATCAGAAAGAGAGCAATCAAACCCGATCAGAAAGAGAGCGAGAGATTGATCGGTGTGTGTGAGATGATGGCGGCTCTCTGAATCTCACACACATCGATTGAAACACACACTGGAGACGCTTTATCCTCCGCACGTCTCCTCGCGAGAAACACCTCGGCTTCAGGAACCTCTTCCCCGCTGAACCCTGTGGAGTTTCATTTTCTGGCTTCTGAACGTCGTGTTGATGTGAGGGTGAACGAGGGAGACGTCTGTGTTTGAAGAGTCATATTTGGTCTCATTTTACAGCCGTTTAAAGGGTTAATTCACCCAAAACTGAGATTTCAGTCATGAGTTCATGTGGTTCCACTCCTTCGTTCATCTTCAGACACACATGAAGATGTTTTTGATGAGGTTTATGACTCGTTCATAGATCAATATAATCAACACTAAAGA
>CM076066.1:250000-255000 GCA_038088235.1 Zacco platypus | reverse complement strand
CTCAACGACGTGTGTGTGATCGACCGCAACGATCATCACTGCAACCTTTCATGCCACGATCTCAATATAATGCCATAATCAACAAGTTAATCTTGAGAGCTGTAATAGTAAAAACATGCTAAATGATTTCGAGATGCTATTTCATATGCAGAGATGTCAGCCAATCACAGCAGTGGGCGTTTACACTGAAGTCTCACAGCAGACACGCCCCTTAAAACAGCCTTCAAATAGGAAAAATGCCTTTTATTTCCAAATTATGATCATTTTTGTTGTAACTAAAATTATAAGGAAACATAAAACAATAAAACACTCAGTTCATGAGCCCTTTAAAACAAGATGAAAATCAGAAAAATAAATTTAATTCAAAGGGAAACTGCTGAATGTCTGTATGTGGGTCAGTTCGGACGGCTCTCTGTCGCTGAAGGTCACATCAATCTGTCTTCAGGATCGTTTGTTTCCTCCTCACGAGCAGATGAAGCTTTTAGCCCCATTAATGACTAGTGTGTCACCACAACACCCTCCAGCCGTCACCCGCCGCTAAAGCTACATATCGGCTGCTTTAATTAGAAGCTTTTAATAGTAACCCAATGCAAATGTCCTTCTCCTGGTTATGACGACTGTATGAGCTCGTCCAACGTCTATCAATTATTTAAAGGGCCTCGCCAAACCTGTCTGGAGCCTAATTATTGATCCTAAATATCCGCGGCATCTTCAGACGCGGAGCTGCGGTGGTCTCCATCGATTGGCAAATAAACCGTGCCAACCTCAAAAATGGTATTTCTTTCTTTTCTGTATGAAACACTAAACTAATGCCGTTTCCTGCTTTCATTTCCCATGTTACGGCCGGCACAGATCTCCTCGGACCGGGATCAGCTCTGGTAACCGCTGGAAACCGGATACAGGTGAGCCGACCTGCAAAAACACAACCCCTTCATCATCATCATCATCATCATCATCATCATGAAAAATACACATCATAGTTTTTATGTGCCTGAACTGATGAAAAACTGATGTTTAATGTGCTTCTCTTCACAAACACTGTGTTTATGACAGATGTTTTATGGTTTTATGGTGTTTTATTAAAATGAATAGTGGACATCTAATGACCGTGAAAGCTCGTTTCCACAAGAATGAGACTGACGTAACCAGACGTGATTCATCAGTCCTAACCTTAATATATATATATATAAATATATACATGTGCTATCAATTCATTTTAATTAAAAAAAGAACTAACATGACATAATATATATATAATTTATTTATTTCACATTTAATCTCCAAATTAATGTAGAAACAACATAAAGACGGTGTATTTTAAATATTTGATCTAAAATATCCTGAAACTGAATAAAGTTATCAAACACTTCACAGCATTCACTGCATAAATTATGAATTTAATATGAATTAATCCTTATTAAAGTTATTCAGTCGAGAGCAGTGATTCTCTCTTTGTCTTTAGTTCAGGTTAATTAGGCTGCTGTCACTTTAAGAGCTCATGCACTAAAACAACTCTTCACGCTCTTTAACTCATTCAAGACTCAAAAAAAGAAAATGTTGGCGTTCGTTTGTGTGTTTTTTTTATGTTTAAGTGCGAAAGAGAGCTGAATTTGTCCGTCTTATCACGCGTTTAATAGCACTTGCGTGAATGATAGCGTGATCATATAATGAAACACTAGCTAAAGGATGATGGAAATGAAACAGATGCTGCATTAAATATTTGTAAAAATTAATTTATATACGTAAATGAGCTAATTTTGACAGCCCAACTGTATATAACAACAATATATTTTAAAATAAGATATATATTGGTGCGTTTTGCTTGTCTCTGCTCTCTGATTGGTGGAATTTCTGCACAGCATCATGGGTAATGTAGTTTTTCACCATGAATGCTGCTGTTAAACAGGATTATTTTGAGGAAAGGGTTAAATGATGTGAGCTGACTGGAAGAAAACTCGTTTTTAGGGTTAAAACTTCTCGTTGAACTCGTTTCAGACCCTGGAGAGGCTCGAGCGTCTCGTCCTCAGCCGCGGACGCGGTCAGACGTGAGCTTCAGACCGCAGGCCACAGGTTTGGTGTTTAGTGGGATTATCACAGGATCACGAGAGACTCCATGAACTCTGATCACGAACACGGATACGGACGTCTGACCTGAACACTTTCTCCTGTATTTCTAATATGAATGTTCATGTATCCTCATATCAAATCAGACTCCTGCAGGTTTTTCTGTATGTGAATGATGCATACGCTCATAATAAACCATGATTGTCTTAATCCAGCAAGACGTTTAGTTTTCTCTCGTAACAGCGGACGAGCGGCTCGTCTCAGGGTTTGTTCGGTGTCTGGATGTTTTCCAGCCGAGCAGGAAGTCCTTAAATGACCCTCAGGTGACCCTCAATCGTTTCACTGTGAAACAAAATCCTGTCGTTTTGACTGGAAAACAAAATAATAGCATAATTCACTGTAAAAATACAGTAAAAATTTGACAAAATAATGTGTGCTGTAATTTGCAAATAAATCCAAGAGGCCGTTTGACATCCATCATCATGATAAGAGATGAAAACATCACAAACTGAGGGAAACACTGACACACAGAAGATGCAGGATTGTAAATACTAAAATAATATAATAAACATTCATTTACCAGCATAAAACACTAATGCACATACTGATGAGAAGAACATGAGTATTAAAATTAAAAAAACATCAAGGGAATTTTTGCTGTAAACTACATTTAACTACGATTTTTACAGTAAAATTACAGTTAGATCTTTTACAGTTTTTAACTGTATATAATAAATTTTGACATTTTTCAGTTAAATTTACAGTAATTTGTCATCGTTACAGTGATACGTGTGTTTCACGCTGAGGATCGTCAGTTTGAGCGTGAGCTTTAAAAACTGCTGCGTTAAAGTGTAACTGATTCACTCTCAGAGGAGAGTCAGTGAATCACTCTAAGGATTCGTTTTGACAGAGCTGATGTTCACGCTGGCTCTTGTTGGATCTGATGTCACAGTGAAGTCAGGTAGACCATCATGCACTGCTGCAGCTGCTGTGGGACGCTGTGAATCCACCGTTTAAACTCCGGTGAATGAAAGAGTTCATTCGGCGTGACAGAATCGCCCCGTGAGACGCAGCGGATTCATTTACTTCATGTCAGCGATAACCTGACGACTGGATAAACCCAGACTGTGCTTTAATGTGACTTTCTGTTGTGTTTCAATCATAAGAAACGAAGCCTCAGTCGTGAATCTTTATTTATTTGTTTGTTCGTTTCAGACACTGTTGTATTTTTTTAGACCATATTAATTTATTATTATTATTTTGGATTGGTTTTAGACAGTGTTCTTTATTTATTTTATAATATACTTTTTTAGATATTTTTTACATTTATTTTATAATATTTTAGTTTTGGTTTGTGTCAGACCCTATTATTATTATTTTCCTTATTTTTTTAATTTTAATTTTTTTATTTTATCAGGTTTTTGAAAGAGTTTTAGTCTCTATAATTTTTTCTTTTTATTTAATTGTATTGTTTTAATTAGTGTTTTGTTTTTTATAATATTATTTCATATTTATTGATTATTTTATTTAGTTTTAGGTCCTGTTATTTAGTTTTTTATTCTTATTTTGCTTTAGACCTTGGTTTTTCTTTTCTTTTTAAAACTGTAACTCTATTATTATTTTTTGTTTTTTAAAAAAAAATTTACTTCATTAAGTGTTTTTTGTTTAGTACTTTTTCTTTTATTCAAGCATTTTATTCAGCGTCAGACCCGTTAGTGTTTTTGTTCATGGTTTTGTCAGTGTTGTTTTGGATCCTCTCTGATGGACCCGGATCACAAACGCCTCGCGGGACTCGATCCTGTTTTCCAGCGTGTCTCTGAGGTCGGGTCGTTCCTCTAATCAGCGTCCCGGAGGAAGCCGGTTCTGCGGCGGGACTCGCTGGTGTCAGACCGGATCAGAATGACAGACGCTGCTCCACATCGAACTGTCAGTGTGTGACATCCATTATCCTCGAGGAAGCGCTGCGGTATGAAATGAACTGTGATGAACACTGTAATATCTGTTTATGATGAACATGAAGTCATGTGTGCCGCTATTGTCATGTGCTGAAGTCATCTATTCACCCGGCGGACGGAGAGATTGACAGGAGCTCCGGCACAATGAACGAACGTTCACGCTTTTGTCAGACGTGTCAGATCGTCTGATGACTGTAATCACTCGCTCGAGAGCTGAGGATGAGTCACGAGTGATGATGAAGAACTCCAGATGAACTTATTTCATGAGGCTTGTGTGTTTATAAATGCTAATCATTTATAATGCCATCTTATAAATGTAGTCTAATAATAACTACATTTAATTAGTTGCATGAATTGAATGTGGAAAATGTTTGTGTATAATCTAAACTGCTTTTGTGTTTCTAAAAATGTTTCTAAAAAGAAAAGATTTATTTTTGCCTTTTATGACAGGACAGAAAACAGGAGAAGAGGAAGAGCGAGAGAGAAAGGGAGGACGGGATGGGATCGTTCTGCCCACGAGACTATCTGCGGTTTCACTGTCAAAAACGCGTGTTTTGTTCATCATGATCTTTGAGGTTTAAGAGTTTCGTTCAGAAGTTTCCAGACGTGTTGATATGATCGGCTCGTCTCTCCATCTTCAGAAGTCTCCACACACGCGCGGCGCTCGCGGCCTCTGGACTCCAGGCGTCTGTGGCTTCAGGCGAGCCGCGTCCGGCGCTCCGGACGGATGTGCTCTGATCTGCGGGATGTCAGCGGGCAGCCCAACCTCTCGACCGGAGCTGATTAGCATTGCTCACGGACTCCAGGAGCTTCACAGAGGAGCCGAACGCTGGACTCAAGGTACAACTTTAGCTTGTTAATGTCAGCGTTACACATTAGTAATCATCATCAATCTCTCGAAAACACTCAACATTCATCCTGTGGAAATTGGACATTTTTTGGAATTTTTGTGACATCAACTTCCAATTTGGAACACAACTC
>CM076066.1:210000-245000 GCA_038088235.1 Zacco platypus | reverse complement strand
GTGACGTTCACATGTTTGAAGAATGATGCGATGAAGAACATTTGTAACCCGTGAGTTTTTCCATCTGAATCTTCAGGAAAGTGTCCCTGATGTTGGAGAGGATTCAGGTGTGCGCTGGAGAAAGTGTTAATCCAGATATTTAAGTAAAGCTTTTATTAAGAGCCGCCGGGGCCTGGAAGCTTCGATCGATCGCAATCTGAGCCGACTGCAATCACGCGCGACGGCTCCGACGGGGCCAGAAGTGATGAGGAGCGTCCGTGTCCAGTTACAGCTAATGACCCCAGCGCTCACATCCGCTCGCGAGCGTTTACATCACGATACCAAACCGCTCCAGCGTTCGCACTCGTCACACTCAAATAATGTTTGATTAAACCATCAAAATATTGCTTCATATTTGCAAATATTAAGAGAAGAAACTTGGTTATTTATTTGATTACAGGTTTAATTTTACTAAAAGCTCAAACATAATATCGCTCTTGTTTATCATTTCTTTCATTGAGAACAATTTGACATGTTCCTCTGCGTTATTACCACAAATAAAAGTCAAAATCTTAATAATATATGAATAAAGGTCATTTTCAATGCCACTACTGTACATTTATGACTGATTTTCTGAACATTAAATCAACTTATTCTCAAAACAATAACAAATATCTGCCACCAGATAACAATCATCTTGATTTAAAGGGAAATGTTTTACTTTTCTGACTCCGCTGGCAGATGTTTGGTGTCGTTTTACACGTCATGTTTGACTTGCTTCTCCAGTAAATGTGTCTTGATTTAAGAATGTTTAGATGTTTGTGCTGGAAAACAAGACAAAGACACTGTTGTTCACAAAGGGCACATTAATATTTATGCATCACTGGCCATATGTTGATATGCTAATGAGAGAGTGATTTTCTAGACGTGTTCAGATCTTCTGCTACATGTGTTTGTGTGTCATTAAACCCTCGTTCAGTGTGTGTCTGTGTGTGAGTGAGTGTGTGTGTGTGTGTGTGTGTGTGTGTGGGTATTCCCTACGTTATGGGGACCAAATGTCCTCACAACGCAAGTAAAACCAGTAAATCTTGACATTGTGGGGACATTTTGTTGGTCCCCATGAGGAAACAAGCTTATAAATCATACAGAATTATCTTTTTTGAAAATGTAAAATAGCAGAACATTTTGTGTGATGGGTAGGTTTAGGGGTGGGGGGGGGGGGGGCAGAATGTACAGTTTGTACAGTAGGAAAACCATTACACCTATGGAATGACCCCATAAACCATGAAAACACAACATGTGTGTGTGTGAGTGTGTGTGTGTGAGTGTGTGTGTGTGTATGAGTGTGTGTGTGTGTGTGAGTGTGTGTGTGTGTGTGTGTGAGTGAGTGAGTGTGTGTGTGAGTGTGTGTGTGTGTGTGTGTGAGTGTGTGTGTGTGTGTGTGAGTGAGTGAGTGTGTGTGTGAGTGTGTGTGTGTGTGTGTGTGAGTGTGCGTGTGTGTGTGTGTGTGTGTGTGAGTGTGAGTGTGTGTGTGTGTGTGTGTGTGTGTGTGTGTTCTGCATCTCATCTCTCGGCTGTCAGTGACGGATAACATCAGCTGCTTTAGATTACAAAGACAAAACAGTGAAAATATGTGGAATAAATGGCAACACTTTATGTTGATGATCCATTCGTGACTCTGCATGTCGACTCATTACTGACCCACACCGAACAGTCGAGTCGACTTTTAGCTGCAAACTTTCTTGTAGTTAACAGAATGCCGAAAGTGGATTATCGAAATAAAGTGTTACTGAATAAAATATCTAGAATATAACTCAAATATTTATCTAGTTAATTATTGTGTAGTGATTTTTTTTTAATTTATGAACTTGGGTTTCGGTTTTTATTTTAAAAGCATTACTTATGTTTTCATTGTTTTCCATTTTCACTCAGAAATTGCAAGTAAATTTCACAAATTATTACAAGAAATGGCAACTAACACATTAAACTGAACATGAAATATCCATGTAGAAAGACTGAAAATGTATTTTTTGTAAAACATACTCTAATAATCTTTGATGTTTTTTACAGTGTACTACTTTACTTTTAATCATTTTATCCGTTAAATCAGGTTTAAGGTAACAATTGGATTGTCCAGTTTAAAAAATGTTTTAGAAACGTTTTTTCTTGGTTATGTGAACGTTAAGAAAATATTCCATCGTGTCATTCTTCAATCATTATGGAAACGTTACTTGTGAATGTTCTCTGAAACGAGAAGAAACACTTAAAATCATTAGATGAACGTCCAACTGAAACGTTTGGAGAACATTATTAAAGACCAGATAACGTCGAATAAAAGTTCTATTAAAGTTTGTTCATAACATTGAGACAACGTTTCCTGATAGTAGTTTTACAGTCAGTCTTGGCAAATCTGAGCACAATGAGAAGTTGTTGAGATCTTTTCTGAAACTCTGGAGGAATTCAGAATAGAAATCTCCTGATTTCATCTCACATCTGATCCTCTCTGACTCCTTTTCATTTAATCATAAAGCCGTGGAGTTCCAGCAAACATCGGATCGGTTAAACACTCAGTTCAGAATGAGCAAATAACTCCCTGCCGACAGGAACGCGGGTAAACTTTCAATATGAGCCCGTAAATCTGAGCAAACAGAGCAGAAGTGACTAATATGGGTTCGCTGAGATCGTGACCTTCAGCGCGAGAATAAAGTGTCTTTCTCTGTAAGCACAGCGTCGGGTTTCATGGTCTCGACTCTTTTGGAGATTCTCTCTCGAGTGACAGCTAAAACGCTGCGATTCTCTCTCGCTCTTCCTTTAAACTTCTAGGCTTTCAAGGAGACGCTCGCGCCGAGAGCTGTCAGTCAAACGCGACGATAATGTTTCTCTGGCGGGTTTGAAGCGCTTCACGTGGATTCCTGATGCTCTAGTCATTTGATACAGAGCTTTAAAGTGAAGTCAAACCACACAGCAAACGCTCCAGTGTGTCGAATGATCATCAGATCGGCCGATGTGTCCGTGACGGACAGCCAGATGAAAAATGGTTTTATGCACAACATCTCACACATATTGTAATATCATATTTGCTTATTCTTCCATTCGTATTGTTATTCATTTATTCAGAATGTGTTTGCACAAGGTTGTAGGTGTGTGTTAAACTTTCCTTCGGTTCTAAGACGGCAGGTCAGAATCCGAGCAGATGTTCTGTGGGATCTGAGGATGTTCTTCTCTATTGCTGATGTATGAGTCACTGAAAAGCAGTAGATATAAACTCTCATAGATCCAAATCTGCTCCGATTCCTGTCAAATTTATATTTTATATTTTTTAAGATTCAAGATTTTTGCATCTTTCACTCTAAACTTAGTTTAAATCCCCGAAACGACGGTGAACGAGCCGATCGGATGACCAGAGCTGGACGTCCATTTATTCCTGAGCTTCAGACTTCATTAAAACCCCAGATGGATCTGTTTGATTAATGGCCATATGAGAGCTTGAAATGAGATGCATTTTAATAAGGCCTTGAAATTCATTTGAGTTCGTGTCATTTTGACTGCTTCACCTCATCTTGAGTCCCAGAATAGAAAAGAAAAGCCTCAGTTCTGCTTCTTCCCTGCGGTCTCAGGTAACTTTCATATGTTCGCAGGAGTTTAGTGTCGAAGAACTCAAAAAAATCAGCTGGAAATGTCGAACTTGCACACATATTTGAATGATATTCAAGCAACACTGTAATACATGCTGTTATATATAATGAATATACTGGAGATACTAACACCAATACTGACTCTCTCCAGCGATACGAGCTGAGGATTCAGAATTATATCTTGATAGTTTGATTTTCTTAAGGAAAAATTCTCTCCCAACTAAATTATACTCATTTACTACATTATTATAATATTAGAGGTTAACAACCGAACCAAAACTGTTATATTCAACTGCTATTTATTTTCAGATTATAATCACACTTAAATAAAAACTGAAATGTTTGTTTAAAACTCATACGGTAGTTTTCATAAACACTTGTTTTCATGCAAATGTATTCAAACAAACACACATAAAGCCGAATTAACAGTAAATAAGCTCCTGAAGTGTTTTAGAGCAGCGCGCCAAAATAACGAACTTTCTGAGGTAAATGAGACAATAGTGACGTTGCTGTTTTATCGACGTCATTAAAACACTGATTGAGCGATTAAATGATTACACGATCTCGGTAAGTTGTACTGAGTCTTTCAACATACCTTTTTATGTTTTTTCCTGCTATATCTTCTATTAAAGTAAAAAGGAAACGACTCGCTGAGGCGGTAAAGCGCCCGTGACGTCACACGTAAGAGCGCCAAAACGCCATTTTTTGAATTTTGTGATAAAATTGACATAATTTTAAAAGCTGAAACTTTGTTTTTTATCACAAGTAGGAATGCACAAAGCTTTACGATCACTGAATGGGAAACGCGCGACAAATAATGTTTAATTTAGTGAAACACCGCTGGCAACCCTGGCTTGAACTACGGGTGATTCATAGGGTCAAATAGAGATTGCTTTAACCTCGCTGTTTTTAACTATTAATGCGTTATTGTCGCTTTAACATCAACACAACAGACATTTTGTTCACAAACACTTGAAGTTCGACTCTTTTGATTGACAGGATATAATCGGCCCTGATAGTGAACATAATTGCTTTAAATAAGCACATCCTAGAATATAGTGACGTCACTGAACAGTAAAACATCATTCTATAGTCGTGACATCCAGATCTGTTTAATAATGAGGTTTAATGTACATTGAGTGACTGATATCAAAGAAACCTTGAGAAGAATAACATGCATATGAAATAAGATCTTTTTGCTAACGTTCTCATTAAGTTTTGAAAATGTTATTTCCGAACATTCTCTGAACTCTGAATGTTTTTTAAAACATTTGTTCTTTGTTATGCAAACTATCATTCTTCTGAATTACGTGAACGTCCAACTGAAACATTATTTACTTTGAACAAATGTTCTATTAACGTTACGGTAGGAATGTTTGTTCATAACGTTGAGAGAACCTTGCCAGAACGTTCCCAGTTATCTGGGTGATACACTGCAGTCGAGAATGAGGAACTGATGAGACGAGCTTTATCTTCAGTGATTGTCACCGGGCTAGAGGTTAATAGCATGTGAACGTTTCCGTTTTCAATTTCTCAAACAAAGGTGAAGCAGACGCTGGAATAAAGCGGAGGTGGATTGAGCTGGAGGCTCCGAATAACCTCCATCCTTCAGTGTGTTTGAACAGCAGAGATGAAGCGCGTCCTGTCGATCTGAGTGTGTGTGTGTGTGTGTGGGTATTCCCTACGTTACGGGGACCAAATGTCCCCACAGTTACAGTAATACTAGTAAATCTTGACATTGTGGGGACATTTTGTTGGTCCCCATGAGGAAACAAGCTTATAAATCATTCAGAATTATCTTTATGAAAATGTAAAATAGCAGAACATTTTCTGTGAGGGTTAAGTTTAGGGGTGGGGGGGGACAGAATGTACAGTTTGTACAGTATAAAAACCATTACGCCTATGGAATGACCCCATAAACCATGAAAACACAACATGTGTGTGTGTGTGTGTGTGTGTGTGAGTGTGTGTGTGAGTGTGTGTGTGAGTGAGTGAGTGGGTGTGTGTGTGTGTGTGTGTGTGTGTATGAGTGTGTATGAGTGTGAGAGAGAGAGAGTGTGTGTGTGAGTGTGTGTGTGTCCTGCATCTGATCTCTGAACAGCCATTAAAAGCTGAAGCTCATCTAATATTAACAGCACATGCATCAGAAACTGAAGCTCTCGCTCCATCCGTCCGTCTCAGTTCAGGTTCAGAGCGGCTCATTTACTGCAGTGCGAAATAAACCTGGAGTGACAATAGAGTGCAAATGGACAGCAGGACTATTAAGAAAAAGGAGAATGGAATACAATGGAAAGTTCACTTATTTGCATTATTTAAAGTTGTGGTTAATTATGACTTCAGTTTTTTAACTTCAGTCAGTGTGTGATGTTGCTGTTTGAGCAAAAACAACATCTGCAAAGTTCAAAGCAAAGGAGATATTTTCATTTACAGAAATCGCTGGTAGGAACTACAACGAACTTCTTCCTGTATTAGTAACATCACAAACCCTCAAATTTACATTAACCCCGCCCCCAAGAACACCAATCAAAGGGGGCGGGGCCATGTCGTGCCGCTTTAGAGAAGAGGAAGAGTTGTTGTAGTCGAGTGTTGTTGATGCGTCATTTTACGCCGGACCGCTTCACAAACGAGGGTGGATTCAAGGAAAAAAGATGAACGTGACGACACATGCTAGTGATGAGTTGATCAACTCCACAGCAACTACATCAATTTATCCACTAACCGTTCAGAAACTTCTTCCTGAGTCTCTCCATCAGTTTGAACACTTTCCTCATTTTGTCTGCGTGAGATTCTCCAGCTTTGTTGTTGTTGAGCTGTTAAAGCTCCGCCCTCTTCTGGAGCAGCAGCTCATTTGCATTTAAAGCTCCGCCCTCTTCTGGAGAAATGAGCTGTGAGAAGGACAGTGATGATGATGGTAAAAACATCAACTTTAACCCTTCCACATTAACGAAATATGTTTATTTTATTCGTTTGTAACTGATATTAAACTACAGGAGAGTTTTGTAGTGTTTAGAGATCCGTGTCATAATTCTCATTCGGGGCTGAAGCCGCAGTGAAGGCAGAAGTGTCGAGCGTCTATCGGTGTCTGTCATCAGTGTCTCTGTCACTAACGCTTGTTTCGGTGTTAGTGGGCAACGTGAGCTTCAAACCGCAGCTGATAAGAGCTGAACATTCATCACAAACATCCAGATTCTGACGCCGGAGAGCGTCCTGCTGAGAATCACACCAGCTTTCAGGATCATTTTGTCTTAAAATATAGTAACCAGATCAGAATATCTGATCATTTGACCTTTCGTGACCCTATCAGGTGAGTTCAGGAGGTCACATGACAAAATTAGAAAATCTGTAAAATTATAAATAATGAAACATAATAAAAATGACTTTTCTTCTTTAAAAATGCATTTTCGTCAACTCAAACTATTGACTCGCGTTATGCAATTATTTATTTATTTCATTTATTTCTTAATTAAATTTTTTTATTCCTTCATAAAATCATTCATTTGTGTATTTTTATTTATTTGTTTCATTTATTAATTAATTCACTTTATTTATTCATTCATTTCTTTGTTCATTAAGTTATTTCTTTATTTATTAGTCAATTTATTTACTTATTTATCTATTTATTTAATCCTTCGTTCATTCATTCATTTTTTTATTAGTTCATTCATTTTTATAAATTGATTTAATATATTTTGTTTGCTTATTAATTTTATTTATTCATTCATGAAATCATTATTTATTTTTAATTAATTAATTTATTTATTTATTTAGTCGTTGGTCCATTCATTCATTTTTTAATTTGTTTATTTATTCTTTCATTAATTCTGTTTTATGATAGAAAGTAATCGTGGAGTTCTGGAGGACGTCGTTACTCTCATAATTATCAGTAAATAATCTCTGGAGTTCTTCTGGAGCCCCAGAAACACGGACAGCATCAATATAATTATGAATTCATAACAGTAGGTGAGGCTGTGGTCCTCCAGACCTCTATGAATATCATTACACACTCCTCAATCTGTCATCACAAATAAACACTGTTTTTCTTGCTCTACTTTATGGATTTTTAGCGTCAGCAATATTAAAAAGTGCAAAGCAGTTCTGATACAGCCTCAATTTACATGATTAAACCTTCTGACGCTCCGCCACATTACAGCGGCTCGTCTTCATTAATCCCTCGTCAGAATCAACCTTGACGAACATTCAGGACGGACTTCAGCAGCGGGAAGGACGTTTGCTGTGATCCACTTCATCCAGACAACAAACCACTGAATCTGGATCAGTCATGAACACTGAGTCACGAATGATGTTCCTCCTGATTGTTCAAACCGATGAGGAATCAAAACAGAGCTGAAGATCTTCTGAAGCTCGTGTCCGATCTCCTCCCACAGGGTCAAAGTGTTTTGCTTCATCCATAAACATCACGTGTGGAGCAGAAGATCTGGAGATCATGTGACCTGTGAGGTCAGTCCCAGATCACTGACAGAGCAAAAGATGTTTTGCTAAAGATCCCATTAAGTTATGAAAACACGCATTAGACAAGGATTTGATTACAATTAAAAACACGAATAAAAAGTGTTAAAAAACTACAAACATGGTGGATGTGCGATGCTGACGGTTAAAGGAGCAGTAAGTGACTTGAAAAATGCTGTGGAAAGTGGATCAGACCGAGCACTACAACAAACTTGTAGCCAATCAGCAGTAGGGGGCGTGTCCATTCATGATGGGGGGAGAGTGAGCCAATCAGCAGTAGGGGGCGTGTCCATTCATGATGGGGGGAGAGTGAGCCAATCAGCAGTAGGGGGCGTGTCCATTCATGATGGGGGGAGAGTGAGCCAATCAGCAGTAGGGGGCGTGTCCATTCATGATGGGGGGAGAGTGAGCCAATCAGCAGTAGGGGGCGTGTCCATTCATGATGGGGGGAGAGTGAGCCAATCAGCAGTAGGGGGCGTGTCCATTCATGATGGGGGGAGAGTGAGCCAATCAGCAGTAGGGGGCGTGTCCATTCATGATGGGGGGAGAGTGAGCCAATCAGCAGTAGGGGGCGTGTCCATTCATGATGAGGGAGGAGAGAGTGAGTCAATCAGCAGTAGGGGGCGTGTCCACTCATGATGGGGGAGGAGAGAGTGAGCCAATCAGCAGTAGGGGGCGTGTCCACTCATGATGGGGGAGGAGAGAGTGAGCCAATCAGCAGTAGGGGGCGTGTCCACTCATGGTGGGGGAGGAGAGAGTGAGCCAATCAGCAATAGGGGGCGTGTCCACTCATGATGGGGGAGGAGAGAAAGGGTACCTGGAAAAAGAATCTTTATGACCCTCATTAGTATTAGAAAAGCTTTCCAGCGCGGTGTTGTTTCTGCTCCATACATGAAGAATATTGGTTGTGTGTGTGTGTGTGTGTGTGTGTGTGTGTGCTGTTGGCGTCTACTCTTGTGAACTGTATGTTGCTTCTTCATCGTTCATTTGTCATCTTCGTTTGATTTTCACAAAGGATTCATTTGCTTCATTTCAACTATGATAAAGCGTTTTGCATTTGGAGGGCGGAGCAATGAGGTGAGGGGCGTGTCTGTTTCAGAAATTGCTTACTGCACCTTTAAGTAGAGAGGTTTAGATTAAGCAGCACGGGTGATTAATAATCCATATATAACCTGATGAAAAGATATTTCTTCAGTATTATCCACATTATTTCGTCAGCAACAGCACTGTGAACTTTCATAAAGATTATTATTATGCAAACACATGAACAGAGTCTGATGCAATTATGATGTAGTTTCTAGTTTGTCTTCGGCTACACTAATGAAGCTGTTTTTCTTCAGAAGCAGAACACACTCAGGGCAGGGTGTGAGTATGACTGTGACGCAGCAATGATTTACATCATTCAGACCTTTTAGAGCGAGTATTTGATGCTCCTGCTCCTTCAAGACATTAAATCGAATAACTGTATAATGACAATTAAATTTAGCAATTAAAGTCTTTAAAACCGCTCAAATGACTGTTTTCTCTCTCTCTGCGGGAAATAATAATAATAATAATGAGTGAGAGAGAGATTCATATGAAAGCTTTTATTTTCTGAGAAGCGGAACAGCGCCTCCTGCTGGTCACTTACAGGAATAACAGAATTCACAAGATTGTTTTACTGTTGAATCGACATGCCTGTAAACATGAAGAATCAGATCTACTGCTCATGAATCCGTGAACTTTTATCATGGAAGCCCGTAAATCATAATCATAACATAAAAAGTCATCATTATGACATAAAAAGTTGAAATGATGACACATTAAAGTACACTATGTAGGTTTTTGTTTTAAAAACGTATATAATAAGAAAGTACATCATGAACCCATGTTCTGAACCGTGTTTTCTGTTTTACCCTGAATCACTACGGTATGATGAGTGTTTACATTCGGACTATTTTAGACGCGGAGTAGCACAGTACCTGCGGCATAAACCGAGAAGTAGTTCCGGCTACAATGTTCTTCCGCAAAACTCATGCAGTTTTGTTTATTAACCGCTGGAGCGACAACAACTTAATAAGTGTATCTTTAAGTATGACGAACATGATTATGAGATTAAAAAGTCGAATACTGTGGCATACATAATTATGACTCATAGTCTTGACTTTTTATTACGAGAAAACGTTTATATTATGACTTGTTCTTGTAATATCATAATTATGGCTTTGTATGTCATAATCTAGACTGTTTATATTAGTAGGCTGTGTCATAATCTTTCTAAAAAAATTTCTTATGTAGCATAAATGGAATCCATATTTTTTTCTCTAAAATCACAAGAAAAATAATTAAGCAGCATAAAAAGTGAGAGTATTCTGACCATATGTTTTTTAAATTCTGTTATGTAAAATCTGCTTTTATAATAGTAATATTTTCTTAACCCATTCGCTATAATAAACATCCATTAAAGTAAAGCACGCTCACGTGACTCCTGCAGCTTTTACATCGTTCCGCCAGTAGGTGGCGACAAATGAGTGAGTCATTGACTCAACCGATTCCTTCAACAACACTGATTCATTCATTCGCAGAGCGATTCTTTCTGCAGGGGATTCGATTGGAACTATTTTCCCCAGAGCAAAATTGGACAAAGTGTCTGTAAGTCTCACTTGTTTATTGAGATGTTGTGGAACATCAAGATGGCGCTCAGAGTCGAGTCTGCCGAACCGAGTCGAAGCTCGGTAAGGAGAAATATTGCGTTAAGATTACATTTGTGATGTATTAATTGTTGTCTAGTACCATGAAATCCCCTCAAAATACAAAATATGAAAGAATATTTTGAATTGAGCTTCTGAACAACTGCTTGAATCCTCACTGGAGAGAAAGAGACAAAACATTAGATTTGTCTGACGGTGAAGTGACAGATCTCAAGACATCTTCCAAATGTAGTGTTTAATTTCAACTTTCAGTACATCCAGAATTATGAACGAATGAAGTGAATACAGTCAAACATATCATGAGGTTAAACTGATTACATTAGTTGGCTAACTTTAACAATTACCAAAAAAAAAATGCATGTGTTAATAATAAAAATACAAAATAATAATCATAACAGCGTGTGAATGTTTTTAGTGGCAGTTTGGTGCGTTTGGTCTGTTTGTGTTTCCTTACAAACATGACAACAAATGATTAAAAAATGAAAATATGATACAAAACGAAATGATGCACATAACGACATCATTACAGAAATGTGATTAATGTTGTTAGTTATTTACATACTTACTATAAACAGCACAACAGCTTCATCTTCTGGCTTTATAATGCATACGCAGTAATACAGTGGAGATAATAATTTAATCATAATAATTAATACCTTTTGTGCTCATGGAAATGTGACGACAAAAGCTTGTGTCTTGAAAGAGTTGTGAAATTTGAATTAATTCCATTCAGTACATTCTCAACATGGGCATTAAAGAAAGGCAGCACTACGAGATCTGAAACAAAATAGAATTTAAGATGCATTTCATATGGAATATTATAGAAGCATCTTGCCTAGTAAATGTACATCAGCAAATACTTTAATACATACACAGTTCATAGTAGAATAATAGATGCTTATTTTGTGTTTAAGGCAATACATCGTTGGTGAAACTAATGAGTGTTTATGATGCCACTCTTTAAACCGTCTGTATGTTTGCTGTGTAAAAAATAACCCAAAACAGAACGAAACTTGCATTTCCCCTGAGGACGTCTGGTGTAAATCATATTGCTTCAAGCGTCTAGATTTGGTAATAATGGTCAGTAATAATCCTCAGAAGTCATTTTGGTCAGGAACAGATTCATAAGGCTCTAAAGCATCAGAAACACAGATTTACATTCAGTAACATCAGATCGGATCGCAGCCGCTTTATACACCGACACGTGAGTGTGAAGGTAAGAGATGAGCGGCGCGTGGAACGCGGAACCGCCTGCTGTTCTAATGCGAACGTTTGCTGAACCTGAGCGACACAAAGCCAGTCTATATCAAAGTGCGTGTTTAGTTGAAGGACGGGTGCTGATAAAGCCTCGTCATGCTGATTGACTTTGGCAGTGTCTTCACGAGTCCAGTGTTTGCATAGACGTTCAGATGTTTGTTTCGCACTGCATGACGCCGTCTTTGTTCTCACAGAGCTGCTGCGCCGCTGGATCGTCTGCGTCTGCGTCTGCGTTGGGCTCCGTCGGCTCCGGCTCCTCCTGCTCGGCCTGTTTGTACATCTCCTCGCGCTTGCGCTCGCGGTCCAGCAGCCGGTAGTTGATGAAGTTCCCGATGAAGAGCCAGATGCTGGAGAAGACGACCACCGCTCCACAGCACAGGTACATGTACTTGTAGTTCTTGGTGATGTCCACCAGTTTCCCTGAAGATCAAATGCCATGCGGGATTATAGTTAGCGTGTGTGGTGAAGTGCGCTTCAATTCAAGAACAGAGTTCACAAAGAGGAATTACATTTACACGAGGAAAGAAAAGAAACTTTGTGTTCATGTATGTCAGTATTTCTACATAATGTTTATGTTTATCCACACTCTCTCTCTGAGGCAGAAACTCATCCCTCACCTGTCCTCCTCCTTCAAGCCATCTCTTCTTCAGTGTTTCCTGCACTCGCTCACATTACTAACGCCTCACAGGTTCAGAACTGCTTAAGAAACCCTCTCTAAATCCAGCACTTTTAGAAAACGACACACCACTATCCCTTCTTCTGTTCTTTGCACTTGAGCACGTCTCTGAGACTGGCAGATCATCAGCACTCATCTTGCTGGATCTGTCTGCCGCTTTTGACCCAGTTGACCCTCAGATTGTCCTGTCGGCCCACAAGTCTTACCTCTCAGGTACGTCCTTCAGGGCGTCTTGGAGGGGTGAAGTCACAACATCTAGGTACTGGAGTACCTCAGGGCTCGGTGTTTAGACCGCTTCTCTTGTCCATCTACATGGCATCACTAGGATCTGTCATTCAGAAACATGGTTTTTCCTATCACTGCTGTGCTGATGTCACACATTTCTACCTCTCATTCCATCCAGACGACTCATGCTTGCAAATACGGAACTGCTCGTGGTCTCAGTCATCCCAACACTTCATCACAACTTCTCCATTCAGCTATGGTTCATCAACAATAACTCCATCCAGGAACCTCCGAGTGCTGATTTATGATCAGTTAAACTTTGTGACATTGTGGTCTTCAACGAGCCGACGAGAACGCGTCACACCTCTCCTCATCAAATTCAAGGCACTGATGATGCCTACAGAACAACCACTGGATCCGAGACCTCTGTGTCCTCCAGAATCTTGCGTTCTGCCTTGTGGTGCCATCCCAAAATCACTTTCACTGACCTTTACCTGGACTGTACCTGCCTAACTCCACCCACGCCATTTTCAAGAATCGTCTAAAGACTCGGTCAACACAAGACCCAATAATACTATTCAATTTTTCTTCTGTTTAAAAAAACTTTGCTACATGTACTTCGCTAGGCTAACTGGGACGCGTCACAGCACTTACATGGTGTTGTTCATCTGCTTCTATTGTTCTTCTAAACCATTAAATGTTAAATGTATGACATGTTATCACCTGCCAGCGGTGGTCCGATGAGCACCGGACAGCACTCCACGATGGTGGTGAGACCCACGGCGCTGGAGAACCTCTGAGCGCCCACCAGGTCCATCAGCGTCTCGAACAGAACCGCGCTCACCATGCCGAAGGCGAAGCCGAAGAAGACGGCGTACACCACCATACCGGTGTAGGTCTCGACCAGCGGGCACAGCAGGTGACACACGCCGTTATACAGCACGGCGAAACTGAAGAAGTACTGGATCCTGGGACGGACCCAGCGAGAGTTGGCCAGCAGGCCCATGGACGGCCGGGCGAACATGTCCACGAAGGCCAGGATGGAGAGGAGGAAGGCCGCTTGGTACTCGTCCACACCGTTGTCTTTGGCGAAGGGCGAGAGGAAGACGATCGGCGCAAAGAAGCCCAGGAACATGATGACGTTTCCCGACAGGTAGATGAGGAAGCCCCGGTGCTTGAAGAGCGTCAGGTCCAGGTACCTGTTGACCGTCTCCCAGGCCGTGGATTTCTCCGTCTTGGACGGGGCCGGTTTCACCTCGATCGGCTTGCTCTGGTTTGGCGGGCCCACCAGGGGCCTCATGAGCGACCCGGCCACGCAGCAGTTGAGCAGAAGCCCGCCGAGGATGAGGAAGCTTCCCCTCCATCCGTACTCGTTGATGAGATACTGGTTGAGCGGCGCCAGCGTGCTGAGGAACACGGGACTGCCGGCCATGGCGAAGCCGTTGGCGATGGGACGCTTCTTGTAGAAGTACCTCCCGATCATCGTGAGCGCCGGCTGGAGGTTGAAGGCCAGACCCAAGCCTGTGAGAGGACACAAGACACGGGACGGTCATGACCGGGTGTTTGAGCACGAGTGATTTCCCAAAAATATGGGCACCTCGGATTGGTTTCCATGCAATTTGACAAAAATCAACACTAAAAAATACAGTCGTGTTTTTACGTAAAACCTCTATTGTTTTAGTCACAGGCTAAAAATATGAAACATGATGAATTATGAGCTCCAGTTGTGTTGAGAATATGGTTACGCTCTTTGTGTTGGGGGTCAAACTCACCCCGCTGGATTCAAATGCAGTTTGACAAAAATTGACACCATGAAAACCACTAAAAAATTGTGTTTTTGCAGTAAATCTATTGTAGCTTGTAAGAGACTAAAAAATATCAAATATGAGAACTCTTGTGTGTACTTTAGATTGACCCCCGTTGGTTTTCATACAATTCACTAAAAATGGACAAAAACACTTCATGTTTTTATGGAAAACTTTATTGTTGCTTAATTCTTGATTCTTAAAAAAAATTAAATATGAGAAATTATGACTGTTTGTGTTGGTTTCAATGCACATTTCCGTAAATCAACATTACAAAAACCACAAAAAAATCATGTTTTTGCGTAAAAAGCTCTATTGTAGCTTCTCACATGAACAAAAAATATATAAAACATGACAAATTATAAACTCGTTGTGTTAAAAAAAGGTTCCAACCTTTGTCATATTTTTGCTCAAATGATCTGAACAGACACATAAAAACATCTCTTTGATGCACAATTAGGTGCAAAACACTATAATTAAGTATAAATAGTGTCTAACATTATCTAGTGTGAATCATATTTATGTCTCTGTCTGTTTTCCTCACGCTTCTTTTTAGTGCTGCAACTAGTAAATGAGATCCCAAAAAATATGACATGATTCAGAAGACGACTCTTCAATTTTGAGCATCTTTGTCAGGTTTTCTGTTCTACTCTTTGCCGCTTGATTTTTGTTGAGTTGTACAGAAACCAAAGAGGGTCAATTTCACCTCTAACACAAACGTCACCAGCCGCTCCGAGTCACATCTGTGCCGAAACTTTGCGGACCCTACCTGAGAAATGTCACAAAACTTCAAACAGTTTCAAGCCGTGTTCGGCGTGGCTCACCCCCGATGACGCCGATGCAGATGTAGAGCTGCATGACGTTGTTGCAGAAGGAGGCGCTGATCATCCCGATGGCACACAGGAACCCGCCCAAGATCATGATGGGACGGCAGCCGTACGCGTTCACCAGAATACTGCTGATGGGACCTGAAACACAATCCAGACCCACCAGACACCAAACAACACGAGCTCATGACTGATCAGCTGAAACTGAATAAAAATTCATAAAAACTATATGAGTGTGTGTGTGTTTTCATGGTTTATGAGGACATGTGTATAATGTCATGGGTATTACACTGGTATTACGATGTAAACATGTTTTATGAGGACATTTCATGCGTCTTCATATTTCAAAAAGCTTTAAAAACACTAAACAATGTTTTATTAAAAATGTAAAATAGCAGAACATTTTGTGTGATGGGTAGGTTTAGGGGTGGGGGGGGGCAGAATGTACAGTTTGTACAGTAGAAAAACCATTACACCTATGGAATGACCCCATAAACCATGAAAACACAACATGTGTGTTTGTGTGAGTGTGTGTGTGTGTGTGTGCATGTGTGTGCGTGTGAGTGTGAGAGTGTGAGTGTGTGTGTGAGTGTGTGAGTGTGAGTGTGTGTGTGAGTGTGTGAGTGTGTGTGTGTGTGTGAGTGTGTGTGTGCATGTGTGTGCGTGTGAGTGTGAGAGTGTTTGTGTGTGTGTGTGTGTGTGTGTGTGAGTGTGTGTGTGAGTGTGTGTGTGTGTGTGTGTGTGTGTGTGTGTGTGTGTGTGTGAGTGTGTGTGTGTGTGTGAGTGTGTGAGTGTGTGTGTGTGTGTGAGTGTGTGTGTGCATGTGTGTGCGTGTGAGTGTGAGAGTGTTTGTGTGTGTGTGTGTGTGTGTGTGTGAGTGTGTGTGTGTGTGTGTGTGTGTGTGTGTGTGTGTGTGCGCTGGTATGGGTTACAGGACTGAACTGAGATCTGTCCTCTATAATACAGCTCAAATTCATTGGCCGCGCACACACGCACGCACACACACACACTCACACTCACACACGCACACACACACGCACACACGCACACACACACACACTCACACACACACACACACACACACTCACACACACACACTCTCATGTGTCTCTAGGGTAAAGTGGATTAGAGTCATTGATCCCAGAGCGTTTGAGAGAAAGTAACGGCGTTCTCTGGGGTGGAACGTTTTACTTGAAGTCTTATAATGCAGATGCATCATGGGATATTTGGTTTCACTAATGATTTCGTAGGCGGAGGAGGATGACGGAGTGTGTGTGTGTGTGTGTGTGTGTGTGTTCTCTGCATGTTAAGGTCAAATCTGCATGTTAATGCTTGTTCATAATAAGACATGCTGATTTAATTTGGCGTTCCGTGCGACGCTGGCCGGTTTGATCTGGACGCGTGTTTGCGGTCAGTCTGATTAGTCCAGCAATGAATGTCATTGAGTGTGAACTGAACGCGGTTTCTCAGACGTGCGACTGCAGCGTTCATTCATTACACTGTGATCTCGTCACATTTCCACCTCAAACATCTGAGAAACGAATCTTCCCGACCGGTCAGTTCGTGTTTCCGCGTGGATGTGGTGTTTTACCTCCGGCGTACATCACGGCTAACATGATGGAGGAGATCCAGGCCACCTGACTGTACGAGGCATCGAAGATCCTCTGGATGTCTTTGAAGAACACAGTGGTGGCTTTTGGGAAGGCGTAGGAGAATCCGATGGAGATGAAAGCCCCGCCCACCACAGCCCAGCCCCACCCACCGTCTGGAGGCGGAACGGCTGGCGGTCCGACAGGGAGAGGCATCACTGGATATCACTGGAGACACAGAACACACACTGTTAGACGCTCAGATTCTGACTGACCGATGACATGAGTGTGGGCGGGGCTGTCTGCCTGACTGACCAATGACAGGCGAGAGGGCGTGTTCAGGAAACCTGTTTGGAAACAGGCGGTTCTTTCAGTAAGTGCAGAAATGACACACTGGATTCTGTTTTTAGTCTCTGGTGGGCAGATCGAGAGCAGATACAGCGATCCTGTAAACGAGCTCTAACACACACACACACACACACACACACACACACACACACACACACACAGAGAAAACAGAGGCATTCATGTACGTTCATTGTATGACAACACATATAGCAACTTCATATCAGTGCGATCATGTAGTTTATATAGTTTATATTGTTATATATCCAACTTTTTATCGGGAGCTGTGAAATAAACCATCATGTAGCCGAGATTTACTGTATTATTTATATAATATATGGCTTCGTGTGAGTGTGCTGATGTCTATGGAGACTCGTTTCAGATGTTTGTCTCAGTTCAGGTGTGTCTTTCAGTATAATCATTTCATTTACACACAACCAGAACTGGAACGCTCTCCTCCTGCTGTGAGGATCCTGTCCAGATCCTGACTTTCACGTCCAGATAGTGTGCGTGTGTGTGTGTGTGTGCGTGTGTGTGTGTGTGTGTGTGTGTGTGTGTGTGTGTGTGTGTGTGTGTGTGTGTGATTTAGAGAGATTAAAGGCCACTAAGACAACACTATGGCAACAGTGTTTACAGCTGTCAGTCACTGACAAATAAAGCCCCGCCTCCAGGTCCCTTTGGAGTCCGCCTCCTGCTGCTAAACTCAATGGGAATGTGGGCGGGGCTACGAGGCATAACTAATCCTTGTTTATAAACCAAACAATACTGGAGTGATTCTTATCATGTGATATTTCAGTTCTGAAGCCAGAGGTTTCACACACAGCGCTCATGTGATGTTAACACCCCAGAACCAAAGCTCCGTGTAACATAAGCTTTTGTTTTCGGCCGCGCTCTTAAAGTCCAAATACCCTTCCTGCAGAAGAATTGTAACTGATATCGCCACATGCTGACTTGAATCATTCTGCTGATGTGATCAACAATGTGACTTTGTTCATGTTGTGACTGCAGCAAACTGATCTATAGTGAAGAAAAGAATCTTTCTCTCTAATAAATCTTGATCTGATGTGTTGTAGTTCACGGATCAGTAGTACGCTTCTCATTCATTGACGTGATTGGCTGACAGCTCAGACTCCGGTGACGCTGTTACCCGACACCTGGAGTCATCCGAACGCGTTACACGAGAGCCCGAGTGAGACGTGTCACCGGTGATCATGTGACCAGCGTGCGGTTCTGACCGCCGTCCTTCAGCTTCAAGGTCCCAGTGGAGCTCATGAATATTTAATGAGATGTCTTTATTTCCAATCCTCTGCAGTTCACATCTCAAACAGCTGAACCAACGAACAGGGAACGTTCTCAGAACGTATTCCCATAACGTTAATAGAACGTTATCTGCTTAGAGCGTTTTTACCTGGAACATTTCAGTTGGACGTTCGTCTAACGTTTTTTAAACGTTTCTACTTGTTTCAGAGAACGTGATTGAAGATTGAAGAACGATGAAATGAAACATTTAAAAAACGTTTTAAGTGAACGTTAGCCGAACATCAGCTCCATGTCTACGGCGAGCCGTTTTGACTTTTATTCATTCTCAGGATATGAACTTGTGATATCAACAACTTCATTTCCACTAGTAACAAAGTTCATTCTTGATATCAACAATTGAATTTTTACTAGTGAAATCTCGCCACAGGCGGCCATTCAAACTCAACTGTTGATATCAGGAATACAATTCTTACTAGTAAAAATGTTCATTCCTGATATCAATATCATTTCTGATATCTAAAACGGCTTTCTTACTAATAACAACCACATTCATGATATCAGAAATGAACATTTTTACTAGTAGAAATTCAATTGTTGATATCAAGAATAGACATTTGCACTAGTAACAATGTAATTCATGATATCAGAAATTTGCATTTTTACTAGTAAGAATTGTATTCCTGATATCAAGAATTAACATTTTAACTAGTTCATATCCTGTGAATGAATAAAAGTCAAAACGGCTTGCCTTTATTTTCACTAGTAAAAACTATCATTCTTGATATCAACAATTGAATTTTTACTAGTGAAATCTCGCCACAGGCGGCCATTCAAATTCAACTGTTGATATCAGGAACACAATTCTTACTAGTAAAAATACAAATTTCTGATATCAAGAATTACATTGTTACTAGTGCAAATGTCTATTCTTGATATCAACAACTGAATTTCTACTAGTAAAAATGTTCATTTCTGATATCATGAATGTGATTGTTATTAGTAAGAAAGCCGTTTCAGATATCAGAAATGATCTTGATATCAGGAATTCATTTTTACTAGTAGAAATTCAATTGTTGATATCAAGAATAGACATTTTAACTAGTGAAAGTTCATATCCTGAGAATGAATAAAAGTCCAAACGTCTTGCCGTACATCTCGGCTCTTTTGAGCGGCACAGGCTCTTAATGCATTGTGAAAATCCCTATAGAAATGAAACGCACGTAATCTCAGGCTGTTTTCAAGGTCTAAATATTTCCAGACTCATGACATTCCAGGTCACGGCGAGGCCGCTGGATTTCAGTCACTCTGAATCTCGTCTTGAGAGTTTCTTCACTGCCGTTAACTGTTTGTAGAACACTGTGTGCCGTTTATTTCAACGCACGGCTCTGCAACTCTTCACGAATTTGACTAGCAGTGAAAAATGTCTCTACACCACATTTCTTTGAGTGTGGGTCAGAGGTCAAGGCCTCTTTAAAGCGTCTCAGCAGGTTTGAATCAAAGGAAAGACCTGCTGACTTTCTCCTGAGGTCACTTTGAAGGCCGAGAGACGTGAAGTTCAAAAACAAGATCTAGAGTTTCCCAGACTTCAGAGGAACAATAGACACCGCTGCGCCACAATCACACGGACGTGCGTCTCCACCTCTGTTTGATATTTCACAAACATCTGAGATATCATAACATAAACGTACATAATGTACACACGCACACAGACACCGATACGCAGCAACGGCGTTAGAAGCTGCTCGATGACGAATCTATATTTCCTCGAGTCTGTCCGCTGCGAAATCTTTGATATTGTTAGTAATATTTCACCTGGACTGAAGAAACTGAGGGGAAAATCATCAGTGTCAAATATGATATTGTTCACCTGTCAATCATTATTGAATTATGTGTTTTAAAACTATCGATCATAAAACTAAGCATTATAATAAGGCAGATATATGAATGTAATGTAAGTGTCTGCGGTGCTGTTATGAAGATCTCATTGATTGTTCTCATCATATGAGACATAAAAGCCTGATGTAATAAATATGATCTTTTTTCAATAAACTGTAGCATTCAAGAGAAAATAGTTTATCCGAGTATTATGTCACATGTCAGGGTTGTTTCCGTGACCTTTGACCTTCTTGTGGAGTAGAAACTCATGCGTTTCTGAACACTCAGTCTGAGGAACATTAATAACTACTCATAATACATGCTGAAAGTGAAAAATAATATAATAGTCATAATGATAATCAGTAACATTTTCACACTATCGGCCGATCGGTTAAAAACAGCCGATATATCCTGTCGATCAAAACTGAATTTGGTGATTTGTGTAAAGAAAATGCCAATATTAATAGTAGTTGTGCATTAATAACATTTAAAAAGTTACGAAATATTAATTTAATCTTCAGAATGTGTTTAATATTAATTTGAATAATGTGTTTGTTGATACCAGCTACTCTGAAACAAGAGAGAATAAAGTTTTTATTTACGTTTCCTTCAGAATATAATCAATAAAAATATAATTATTCATTTATAATAAAATTATCATTCATTTAAAAGAAGGTATAAAAGGCAGAACCTCCAAACTATCGGTATCGGCAGATATCACTCTGAATAATCGCTATCGGTGGAGAAATTTAATATCGGTGCATCTTTGAAAAATACATATTAATAGTTCATATATATATTAGGGATGATTTATCGGCCACCATATCGGTATCGACAGACATGTTATCATTATCGGATCATATTATAAACATGATCTTGTTTTGAGGAGATTTACAGGAAGACGAGCCTGAGGTCCAGAGGAGCGTGAGAAGAAGCGCCGGGCGTCTCCGTCAGCGTTCGTGCTCCAGTCCTCCCGCCGTTCACTACAGTAAAACCAAACATCACTGGACACAAAACCTTTACTGACACCAAACATCAAACAAAACTCAAACTAAACACACTACAACTGAAAAGTGACAAAACACACAACAAAAGCTTTCATTGAAATATGTGACTGTGGAGTGACGTCACAGCAGGAGTTTCTGATGATGTGAGAGCATCAGATAACGCGATATTACTCTCCTGTAATCTTTATTTCGGAACATCATCAACTCATGCCATGCTGAATCTCCTCAGACACCCGTCACGTGACCGCCGGAGTGACCCAGATGAGCCAAACCCGCTTACAGCATCAAAGCCGGATAAATATAGAAGCGACACTCTATTCACTTCTATTCTCTTCACGGGATGCGGAGGAGCGATGCGGAATCAGACCGGACAGAACCGGTCCATATTCATTCATATTCATCATATTAATCTGCAGTAGGCCTTATTAACTGTGATTGTGTTTAAATATTGGCTAAATGATGCACACATCATCATTTGTTGATATTGCCGCTCAGCATTATTCTGATAACGGGAGCGTCCTAAACACATCATCATCATCATCATCATCATCATCATCATCATCATCATATCAAAAATTCCCGCTCACCTTCAGCTCGGGTTCTCAGTGCTGTCCGTCTCTCTGACCTTCAGTCGCTGCTGCAGAAAGACGCTCCGCACGCGCGTTTGAATCACTCGCTCTGCGGACCGATGTGTGGTGACGTCACTCGCGGCTTCCCGGGGGCGCGGTAACGAGCTCCTCTATGGCGGAGGCTTGGCTCATGAATATTAATGACGCAGCGTGACGCGCACGCTAGTCGATTGGTTGCGAGGCAGGCGTGTGGGTCGGTGGGCGGTGCGATGAATGTCAATCAGGTTCGTATCCGGGAAGTTTACCGTCTGCAGCGTCGTCACAACGTTATTATAAATATTTATCGTGTAAGGGCGCGCACGAGCGCAAATCTTGTTTGTTATTCCAGTCACAAATTCTTGGCCCTGCTTCTAAAACTCTTAACAATCAGCAGGGCGACGCACTCTTCACTCACACGACGCGTCTTTGTCGTAAACACGTATAGAGGAAAGACTAAAATATCACATTAATCAAAGGAGACGGTTTGTTTGGATTAACCGTAGCTTTACTTTGATCTTTCAGATGGACACGTGATCACTGAGTGAGGTTTACTTCACAACACTAATAGAACATTAAAATGTTAACGATCTCAAAACTTTTTTTTTCTGTTGTGCGAACGTTAAACATTAACGTTACATTTGCATGTTCTCTGAACGTTCTGAAATGAACGTCCAACTAGAAAAAAACTTCTTTTGAGAACATCATTAAAGACCAGAGAACTCTATTAACGCTCGTAACCTTCATTCTGCGTCAGTCACGTGACAGCAGAACAAAATGACTCGAGACTCGAACTAACCGTTTCTGTTTCTCATAAATTATATTTGTCTGCACTGTAATGATTTTCCTGATTCAGAAAATGATGATTTATTCAGGAAATTTGGCTATTAAAAATCTTACATTTTAATTAGCTATATATCCAACTTTATAGAGAGCTGTGCGAAAATATAGTTAATTATATATCCAAATTTATATAAAGAAATATTCATATTGTTGAAAATAATCTATTCTGAGAAATCAGGTTATTAAAGTCTGGTGTTGTATGTTGTCAGTGCCTCCAGGTGGCGTCGTTGAGCTGATTCAAACAGATTCTCCACTGGAGTGAAACCTGATGTAAATTCTGTTCAGAATTGCATACTCACATCAGTCATGCTGTTTCTGCAGTGTGTGCTCTGTATTTTCTGTATGAATTGGATAATCTACTACATTTGCTTAAAAAAAAACAACTGCATGGAAAACTGAACGCCACAATACTACGTTCAGCTTTAGGTTGTTGCTGTACAACTGCTGTTTGTTTGCAGAGTATACATTTTTGTTATGCATATTTTTTGCATAGCCATTGGTTGTGTTGACTGAGACCATGAGCAGTTCTGTCTTTGCAAGGTTGAGTTAAAGGTGGTGATCCTTCATCCAGCAAGAGACGTCTGTAATGGAAGGAGAGGTAGAGTGTGTCTTCAGCATAGGAGTGATAGGAAAAGCCATGTTTCTGAATGACAGATCCTAGTGATGACATGTAGATGGAGAAGAGAAGCGGTCCAAGCACCGAGCCCTGAGGCACTCCAGCATATGATGTATATGAACGGCCGATCTGATGATCATTCGACACACTGGAGCGTTTGCTGTGTGGTTTGACTTCACTTTAAAGCTCTGTATCAAATGACTAGAGCATCAGGAATCCACGTGAAGCGCCTCAAACCCGCCAGAGAAACATTATCGTCGCGTTTGACTGACAGCTCTCGGCGCGAGCGTCTCCTTGAAAGCCTAGAAGTTTAAAGGAAGAGCGAGAGAGAATCGCAGCGTTTTAGCTGTCACTCGAGAGAGAATCTCCAAAAGAGTCGAGACCATGAAACCCGACGCTGTGCTTACAGAGAAAGACACTTTATTCTCGCGCTGAAGGTCACGATCTCAGCGAACCCATATTAGTCACTTCTGCTCTGTTTGCTCAGATTTACGGGCTCATATTGAAAGTTTACCCGCGTTCCTGTCGGCAGGGAGTTATTTGCTCATTCTGAACTGAGTGTTTAACCGATCCGATGTTTGCTGGAACTCCACGGCTTTATGATTAAATGAAAAGGAGTCAGAGAGAATCAGATGTGAGATGAAATCAGGAGATTTCTATTCTGAATTCCTCCAGAGTTTCAGAAAAGATCTCAACAACTTCTCATTGTGCTCAGATTTGCCAAGACTGACTGTAAAACTCAACCTACTCTCACAGGCAATTCATACGTATTTTACGAGGAGGTTCATACGAATGAATAATTTACCCCAAACCCCGCCCCTAAACCTGCCCGTCACTTTCACCCGGGGTTAAGACAGATTGTATGAATTCACACCAGTGAGGTCGTACAAATTAGCCACCTCGTAAAGTACATACAAATTGCTGGTGAGATAGCTTGGTAAAACCATTATCCCAGCTAACAGAAAATGTTCTCAGAACGTTCTCTCAATGCTATGAACAAACATTCTTCCAGTAACGTTTATAGAACATTCGTTCAAAGTTATCTGGTCTTTAATAATGTTCTCAAATCTTTAACACAAAAACATTATACATCGTTCATCGAGCGTTTTATTTCAGTTTCATTTGGACATTCGTCTAATGTTTTTTAAATGCTTCTACTTATTTCAGAACGTTCAGAGAACATTGAAAAGTAAGTGAAGAATTGAAGAATGAGACAATGGAATATTTTTTAATGTTCACATAACCAAGAAAAAACGTTTCTAAAACATTTTTTAAACTGGAAGAACCAATTGTTACCTTAAACCTGATTTAACTGATAAAATGATTAAAAGTAAAGTTTTTTCAAACATTATTAGAGTATGTTTTACAAAAAATACTATTTCAGTCTTTCTACATGGATATTTCAGTTTAATGTGTTTCTTGCCATTTCTTGTAATAATTTGTGAAAATCACTAGCAATTTCTGAGTGAAAATTGTAAAAATAAATAAATAAATAAATATAAAAAAGGACAACAAAAACATAAGTGATGTTTTTAAAATAAAAACTGGAACCCAAGTTAGAAAAAAAGTCATACAATTTTATTTTAAATCACTAAACAATAATTAACTTGCTAAATATTTAAAAGCGGTCCAAGCACCGAGCCCTGAGGCACTCCAGTCGCTAGATGTTGCAGCTTAGACCCCTCACCCCTCCACGACACCCTGAAGACCCACCTGAGAGGGAGTGTGTGTGTGTGTGTGTGTGTGTGTGTGTGTGTGTGTGTTTACACTTCAAAAACTCCTCCAGCTGCTGCAGCGTCTCCGTCACTCGAGTCTGAGAGCGGCAAAAACCTGATGGGATTTTAGAGAAAACTCTAAACAAATTATACTAGTGTAACATCGAGTGAAAGGAAGAAAGACGAAAATAGGGAAAACGAATAGGGAAAGACGAGGATCTCGTGTGCAACAGACTTTATATAAATAACACAAACAAAGAAGATAGTCAATCTGTACAATGACGATAAAAACTAGGGAAAAGCATTTTCCAACAAGCTTCACAAGCCCCTCTAAATATATGCATATATAATTCAGAGTGAATATTGCCTCTAATTTCTTACTGGATCTCATGGACAAATAAAAGGTTCTGACTGTAAAATATTCTGTTGTTAAAATCATCATCTGAATGATATCCAGTGAGTCTGTTGTTTTGTCCAAACATGGTTCCGTGTAACTGTGTTTCTGAATGATTTCCATTCACTCGACACACTACAACACACTCAAAAGAGCTTCTCCAGGATTAACCGTGGAGAGAGACGCTGGATCTGCTTTAGTCATTCAGCGATGTGATCGTCTGTCGATCTGTCTCTATCATCAGGCCTGTTTTAATACCGTCGGACGGGCCTCAGCGGGGATGTTCACGTCTTTGGCTTCGCTTCTGTTGCTTTTTCTCCTTTTCCAGTCTCATTTTTTCCCTCTGCAGTTCTGGGGGAAGATGGATCGCTCCGTGGAGCATCTGGCCTCTATTTTTACAACTTCTTTCACACTAGAAGTCCTGCTGAGAGAAAAATGGATCATGCCGTCTCGTATCTGTATCCTCACAAACATTTAGCTGATTCTTTAAATCTAGTGCAGATCAGGCTCTCGCTTCTTTATTATGTTTATATAGTGAACGTGTGTGTGTTTGTTGAGCTGTAAATGAAGAACTGCTCCAGTGAACAAGATAATTACATTTCAGACCCAGTCAATAGTTCCTGCCCCAGTCTGTGTTTAACAGCCTCAAACGTGATCACTAGTTTAGTGCACTAATTAGTGAAGTGTGTGTCCTGGTTTGGTGCTGCGATCTGACGCTGAAGAACACAGACACAGCAGAATAAAACACAAATGAATTCAACAGATGTTGGTTCACTGTCACACTGACAGATCTGAACTCCATCAAGAACGTCCTGAGATGACTGTGAACGAATGTTCTAGAAAAGTTATGGAAGAATGTTTGTTCATGACGTCAGGAGAACCTTGCCACAACGTTTCATTACTGCTAACAAAAATATATTCTACGTTATTTTTTTCTACCCACGTCCTGAGTCGAACCTTTTGGGTAATTTTTTGAGTTAGTTTTTGTGTTACTCAGTGATGAAGACATTATATCTATTCAAAATGTCCAGTTTTTTTTAAATATTTTAAAAATGTTGTTTTTACTAAAGAAACATTCCATTCTTTAAACATTATGGGAATGTTACTTCTGAATAATAAGTAGAAACATTTAAAAAAAAAAACTTCCAGCTGAAATGTTTCAGAAAAAAAACGATGTTTTTGTTCTGACGTTTTGAGAGCATTATTAAAGACATTGAACGAGCGTTCTGTGAACGTTACTGGAAGAACGTTTGTTCATAACCTTGAGAGGAGCTGGACGGACGCGCCGGTCGAGGTCTGGAGCGTCTGGCTCGCGGCCCTGAGGACAAACTCAGTGATTCAGTGTGTAATTTCATTAATTATAAGAGGCATGTACGGCGAGCCGGAGTGTGCCGCACACTGCTCTCTTTATGAGCCACTCGCACTCACACAGATGGGTTTGTGTTCGAGAGCGGCCACACATCGCACACAAACACCTTCCACATCCTGACCTGTGCAGCGCAGATGCTCTCCTCATGCTTGACTTTTTGTTCGTGTGATCCGTGTCTGTAACAGCTCTCTTTAAAGCCTGACAGGTGAAATAATAGTAGAAATTGAACCCTTTATTGCAGGAGATAAAGTTTTTAATCATCAGATACGATACATTAGCTTTATATGACTTGAGAAACAGTGATTGCGATTCTTGCCTGAACAAACACCACTAACTGAGGTTCCAAAATACCCAGAATTCCCGGTTCCTCCACAGAGCTGCAGCTGCGCAGTCGGCAGGAGTGAGTGTCTGCGGCAGGCGTCCGTCTCACACAGAATCGGCCCTTCTTCCACACGTAAACTGTAAAAAACACGGCCGTTCCAGCATTCCACCCCTCCGCTCGTGTTTGTACTGGCTGAGAGGAGCCATCAGAGCAGGGCATGCTGGGAAGACACGTTTTTCTGCTGGCTGTTGCTATTCTGAGTATAATGACTGGCACCTGTCCACAGACCCGAGACTCGCCGGCAGGACTCGATTTAAGGGGTCTGGAGCACAGAGAGAGAGAATCTACAGAGATCTTTTACAATAAACTTTACATTCAGCGTTTTTCAGTCAATAAATGTTCGCCGTCAAAAAAAAGTGTTGGGGGTAACAAGTCACCTGAGTTACGTAATCAGATTACTTTTTAAGTTATTATAAAAACCAGCCTAAGTTACGCAAAAGTAACGAAGCGCACAGAGCTGGGTGGGTTTAAAAAGTCATTTATAATGTATTTCGTTACATTACTCAAGTTTAGTAACTTAATCTAAATACTTTAGAATACTTTGGAATACTAATAAGTGTGAAACAAACACAAAAAAGGTCATTGCAAGTTTTTATCTCACAATTCTGACTTTTTCCCTCAGAATTGTGTGATATAAAGTTGCAATTGTGAGTTATAAAGTCAGAATTATGAGATATAAACTCACAATATTGAGAAAAGTCAGAATTATGAGATATAAACTCACAATATTGAGAAAAGTCAGAATTATGAGATATAAACTGACAATATTGAGAAAAGTCAGAATTATGAGATATAAACTCACAATATTGAGAAAAGTCAGAATTATGAGATATAAACTCACAATATTGAGAAAAGTCAGAATTATGAGATATAAACTCACAATATTGAGAAAAGTCAGAATTATGAGATATAAACTCACATTCTAAATTCACAATTGCAAGAAAAAGTCAGTATTGCAAGTTTATATCTCCCAATTCTGACTTTATAACTTGCAATTGTGAGTTTAAATCTCGCAATTCTGAGAAAAAGAAGTCAGAATTGTGAAACACAAACTCACAATTGTGAGGGAAAAAAAAAACAAATTGTGAGAAAAAGTTGCAGTGACGAGTGAATTATAAAATGACTCACGAAACATGAAAACAGTCGTGGATCATCAGGTCATGACAGGACAGTTCAGTTGTTTTTATAAATTCAGTCATTTTGTCTTGTTCAGGACAGAACTAAATAAAAATAACAACATTTTTATGATCCTCTTAAAAGTATTAAAATGTTGATGAATCTTAACTCTTTTTCAGACGGTCAGAGTCAGAGAATCACCAATCGCTGTTTAAATGACATTAAAACTCAAAGTAATCACTTTGGTAATCTAAAACACTTTTCAGATGTAACTGTAATCTGATTACCACCCATTTAAAATGTAACTGTAATGAAATACAGTTTAAATACGAAACTAAGTTACTTGTGTTTCGTTTCTCCTCATCCCTGGTAGCGCATTACTTTCATAAAAGTAACTAATACAGTTACTTTTATAGAGAGTAACACAATATTGTAACAAATTACTTTCAAATTTACAACAAAATATCTGAGCTATTTTTTCTAATAAGTAAAGCAAGTTTTTGTTATTAAAAACAAACAAGTTAGCCCAGCCATTGTGAGAAAAAGTTACGCAAAAGTAACGTCACATGACTTTACGTAATATTGTAATGAATTACTTTTAAAAGTAACTTTCCCAAACACCGATAAAAACACATTATTAGTATGAAACGGAATATTTACTAGTGAATTCAACACAGGACAATATTATTTCTCAGTATTAGTTTATTTATTAATTAAATAAGCTGATACTTCTAGTGCATTTTGCTTATTTCAGAACAAAATATCAGAACAAATAACAAACACAACCATTAAAAATAACATTTATTTAATACAATAAATATAAATCATATTTTTTTAAAGTATAGTATTTGCTGCAGTGCTTGTGAGGAAGATGAAATATGAGTTTTTTTGAATCGATGTTGAATTGAATGATCCAGCGTTAGATGAGCTCTGACAGCAGATCCACTCCATCATCTGCGCTTCGTCCTTTTGCTTCTGGCCATATTCATGATTCATCATTAGCAATGAAAGCAAGTTTGCTTAATAAGAATTGATTCATGTCCGTCTGATCATGTAGGACAATCAAATATTCTCTCCATCCTCTAACCTACTTATAACTACTGATTGTCAAAGTAAAGCAGTGGAAAGCGTCGTGGATTCCTGGACAGAACGAACTCTGACACACAAACTTCAACTAATGTGGAAGATTTTTCCTGTGGAGGTCAATCAGCTCTGGTTTAGTGAAAACTCCCCCTTTTAATGTGTTTAGGAAATAAAGCGTCAGACCGAAGGAGTGAAGCTCATTCACACCTCATTATACAGGAACAGACACACAAAACACGCGTCATCAGCTCTTCTGTGTGTCGATGGAGCAGAAATCAGTCCTTTGTGTCACAAATGAGGCTCAAACAGCTGCAAACTCACTGACGCCTCCGACCCGACGGGCTCATTTCAATAGTTAATGTAGTTGTTAATCCATCGCTTTCGCTCCAGCATGTCTTTATTCATGTTTTACAGGCCAAAAGACATTAAACCAAATCATCTGTATTTCACATTAAACACAGTGATTTCACGCAGGCTGGTCTGTTCAACTGGAACCATTTCCACGACATCACAGAAAAATAATGAATCATAATCATGACATACAGTGTAGAAATTGAATTGCCTAAAAAGTCAAATTTATTACATTAAAGTCGAAACTATGACACACTAAGTATAAGTATATCAAAATTATAACTTCAAACTATTACGTCAAAGTTGTGAGATGAAAAGTCAAAATTAAGACTTGTCAAAATTGAGACAAATCAAATTTGGGAAATTAAAAGTCGAAATTATTAAATTATGAGACACTTAAGTCATAATTATAATATGAAAAGTTCAAATTGTCAAATTTGTTCCATTAAAAGTCTAAATTATGACACATCAAGTCAAAACCACAACTCAAAAAGTCAAAATTGTGCCATTCAAAGTCAAAATGAAGACAAATTGTGACATAAAAAGTTGAAATTCTAACTTAAAAATCCTAATTGTAACATAAAACACAAATGACAGCATTTTTATGTCATAATTATGATTTACCAAATAATAAAATTTTTTTAAGTGCTTCCACAGAGTGAACCGTTTCTGTCTGTCTGTACTACATTACCCAGAATCCCTCTCGCTGTTCGCCGTGTGTCTCCGCCCACGGGAGCGCGCGCCGCGGAATGCTGCTCTGATTCCAGCGCGGTGGAAAAAAGTTCCTCAGAGAGATGGAGGGGATGGTGAGGCGCTGAATTCTGCTCTTTTATTCATGATATTAAACGCGAAAAGGAGATTCTGTTGACGCGGACCTGCCAAGAACTTTGTTCTCCTTCATATTCGCTCGGATTTTAAACTTTTAAGGATCGATTTTGAGAACTTTATTAGTTTTTAGTTGGGGTGAAAATGCCTCAGCCCGCTCGCGCTGTGAGCTTCGTGCTGCTTGTGTTTCACGTTACGGGATTTAAAGCGGTTCACGGAGACTCGGACCGTTCGGAACCGGACCAGTGCCCGTCTGTGTGCTCCTGCGTGGGTTCTTTGGCCGACTGTAGTGGATTAAAACACGGCCGGATCGAGGAGCGGCTGCCCGCGCGGATCACGCGTCTGTGAGTGTTTACCTCAGATCCTTTGTGTCTCTCACTGAACTCGATCAAAACATTCTGTCGTTCAATCAGACAAACACGAGATCAGTGTGCGACTGTTTATATATCGCTCGAGTGAAAAACAACTAAAACAAACAAGACTTAAACTAGAGTAAACAAACTTTTCTCCGTCTATACAGTGACACTGAAACTTCTGACAAACTTTGATCGATTTTCCTCTGGAGTGTGTGAGAGTGTGTGTGTGTGTGAGTGTGTGAGAGTGTGTGTGTGTGTGAGTGTGTGAGAGTGTGTGTGTGTGTGTTCAGTTTAAAGGCCCAAAGAATCTAATCAAAACCACAATATTTTAGATCCCAAACAGATCAGACATATTCATAAAGGAAGAGAAATAAAATCATATTTCCATCAACATAATAATAATAATAATAACACGATTAAAAATGTTAGTGGTTTATCTGGAAACAGAAGGACTTCATTTGCATGTGTTGTTTTATTCATGAAGAATAAACAGTTGTAATTAATCAGACTTTCACACTTTTCTCTTCTTGTAATTCAGGAGTTTTTGATGCAGTGGATCTGAAATCATATTCAATCATAATCATAAAGACCCGTTTATACAGTTATAAATGTGTACAGTATATCCTGGAGAATATTTACACAGTTTTATGAAGTTGAAGAGAAACAGAAACATGAACTCTTACGTTACAGTCTTTAGAAAACAGAATGTCAAAATAATGAGTTTTTATTCATTCACTTTTTTTTTTACAGTTTTTCTCTGAACTTTTCCACTCGAAACCCCTGTTGTGAGAGTTATAATTGCCGTATTTCTGGTTTTGTTGCGTTCATGAAGAGTGGAAGTGATGCGTGTCCAGTGTAAGATCTCACATTCCCTCTGGATGTTGTTTAGAGGCGAAGGAGAGCGTCTGGAGAGAGAGAGAGAGAGAGAGAGAGAGAGAGCGTCCTCGGGCTTCAGGAGGTGATGCTAATTTACGAGCAGCTCTGCAGCACATGTTCACGCATTAAACTGGCTGAGCTTTTGTTTTCCCCAGGCCCATTATTTCTGCTGAATTAGCAGCTAAACCCAACCAGAGATGGAAGCCATTAAGAGCTGGTGTGGAGAGAGAGCGAGAGAGAGAGAGAGAGACAGAGGGAGAGAGAGAGGGAGGAGGAGGAGGAAGAAATGGAGGCCTGCAGTCTTTGGCTGTGAAGAGCTCTCGCTGCCAGAATGGAAAAATAGAAGGAAAAAGCTTTTCATGATTTACATCTGGAAAGAGCCGGAGTTTTTTCAGTGCCGTGGAGAGTTTGAGACGCCAGCAGCTGTTTTACACTCCTCAACTCTGAACGACACCTTTAACTGAGGCAAAAACTGTTAATATGAGTGAAAAACTACACTTGTGTTTTTTATCTTTGGTGTTTTCGGGGCATTTTGTTGTTTATTTGGAAATGCGGGTTGGTGGTGAATATGATGTGAATACTGTGATACAACAGTGTGATCATGATCTAGAATCGTCACGTTTGTTGGAATGAATTGATCTTTTAGAGCAGAATTTGTCTCATTTTTGATTTGATGAAAATTACCGTTAATTATTTATATTTGAAAGCCGATACCGATATATTGGCCTAAATCCACATTTTTATATAAATTGAGAGCCTGATTATGATTAAAAGTCCTGTCCCAAACACGTTCTCATTATGATTTTATATGACACTGTTGCGTTTCACTGTATTTTCCTTTTTGAAGTGATTTTCAATCATATTTCAAGCAACTCAAAACCATCACGGCGATCGTGTGCGTCTGAAATCATTCATCAGCCTTAATATATCAGCCAAAGTTTCTCTTTGGATTGGGTTTATTACTGTGAAACAGTGTTTGTATGAAGCGATGTAGAAATAAATGCAGTGATGGCAGACCCGAACTGAACCTGTGAACATGTGAGGAAAATCTGAGCTGTGGATTCAAACATTTGCCTCGTTTCCATCCCGTGTGTTTGAGAGAACAAAATCATCACTTTCTGGTGCAAAATATCAGTAATAAAAATGTAAGTCGCTCTTTTTCCCTCCAGTTTGTCTCTCAGAAGCACCATCAGCGCTGTCATGTGATCTTGTGTTCGGACGCTGGTGTTTTGAGACGGAGGGAATGAAACCGAATCATTCTGACTCAGACGTTTCACAACCACCGAACCGAGCGGAGTTCAAACTAGCACACATACGAATCCTAAAAAACTGGAGTGTTGATTCAGTGAGATGAACTGAACTGGAGTCAGAACAGAGATCTGAATGTGATTCACAGCAGAACTAATGTCTGTGGAAATCATACGGAAAAGGAATAAATTGTCCAACTCAATTGATTTTACACCGACATTAAGCTTCACATCTGCATCTCAAGTAAGAGTCAAAGGCTCATGGAGTTGCTATAAAGTGAAGCTTCACCTCTGAGTCTGAGAGATTCCAGTAAAACCTCCGTCCAGAGCCAGAAACTGAACGCACAGGGTCTGCTGTTGGAAATCAAAGGCGGCGCTCACTTTCCCTGCATTGCGAATAGATTAGCAGTCGTTACTTTCCCCGCGGCCGCTCTCGCTGGAGCTGATGGAGTCCAGATGTGGGACAGAGAGCCGCGGAGGCGTCTGGCAGCTTCACACGACGCTCCAGAACCTTCAGACCGTCTCACCATCAGCTGTCTGCAGTCAAACGATTCTTATGAACCGTCTCAGTGGTTTGATTCAGTCCAACACACGTTTTGCAGAATCCTGACTGGATTTTTATGATGGTGTGTGAGTTAAAGGGTTAGTTCGCACAAAAATGAAAATTCACCGTCATGTCGTTCCACACCCGTAACGCCTCCATTCATCTTCAGAACACACATGAAGATGTTTTTGATGAAATCTGATGGTTCAGTGAGTCTCTGTTGACAGCAAGATCATTTTTCACTTCCAAGGTCCAAAAAAAGACATTGTTAAAACGGATCATGTGACTGCAGTGGTTCAGAAGAGACGAGAATACTTTTTGTGCGCCAGAAAACAAAATAATGACTTTATTCAACAATATCTAGTAATGGACGATTTCAAAACACTGATTCATTTACGAATCTTTTGTTTCGAATCAGTGGTTCGGAGTGTGAATCAAACTGCCAAAGTCACGCGAATTATTGACAGTTCGAAACGTTTCGAAACACTTATGACACAACGGAGCCTCGTTTACTGAAATCACGTGACTTTGGCAGTTTGATTCACGCTCCGAACCACTGATTCGAAACAAAAGATTCGTAAATGAATCAGTGTTTTGAAATCGTCCATCACTAGATATTGTTGAATAAAGTCATTATTTTGTTTTTTGGCGCACAGAGTATTCTCGTCTCTTCATCACATGAAGGTTGAAGCACTTCAGTCACGTCGACTGTTTAATGTTTTACTGGACGGTTCTTTGGGGAATCCAGAATGATTCTTCTATGGCATCGCAGCAAAATAAGACTGTTATTAAATGTTTGCTAATATAGTGTTGTTTTGTGTTGTGGTGTAGGTTTGAATCGTTGTGTTCTGGCTTCGGTCGGGTTCTCTTCCTCATGTTCTGCTCTTTGATGGCTGTTTTTCTCTTCGCAGGGATCTGAGCCATAACAAGTTACGCACGTTTCCTGGAGCGCTGTTGGCCAGCCTGCCGCACCTCAGCGAGATGTGAGTGCTCTCTGTGTTTCGGGTTTTGTCTTTTTTTCTCCTCCAATGTGTGAAATTT
>CM076066.1:195000-202500 GCA_038088235.1 Zacco platypus | reverse complement strand
GACACGCACGTGTATTTTTATAAATCTCACATGCCGTGAGTCTCAGCCGTTGCTCGTGGTGTTTGCTCACGCATGTGGCGGCAGGGCTGTGACTCCGCCTACTCTGCTTTCACTCTTAAACGGAACCAAATGGCAGAGGTCAGCGCAGGTCAGCGCAGGTCAGGTGTGTTTGGAGGGGGAAGGGGTGTTAGGGAGGAGGTGGCGAGAGACGACGACAGGGATTGGGCATGTTGCTCTCACCCTTTGGCAAAAACTGCCATTTTTAATCTATAGGACTCTGCGCAGTGTGTTGTACCATCATAACCAATGCTGAGCGCATGAAAGCAGTGGCCAATCAGAGGAGTTTAATAGTCAGAATCCACTCTGAGACGTGCCGCCTGAATTCTACATGCTCGCTCTCGTCATAGTTCGGTGCAGATATTGATTATAACAGGAGTTTTGGTGAGAGTGCAGAACATTGAAATTTATACACTTCCTAGCATGTTTTATCATGTTTGTAGCATTAATTACCATGATTTAGAATGTTGCTGGCACGCTTGTAACATGTTTTAGTGCATTGCTAACATGAAATGGTATGTTGCAAGCATTTTAGCATGTTACCGGCATGTTTTACCAATTGCTAAAATGTTGCTAGCATGAATTAGCACATTGCTAGCATGGATTAGTATGCTGCTAGCCAGTTTCAGTAGCTCTCCCAAAGCGTCTGGTTTGCTGCGAGCTCATTTTTAGCTCAAACGCAGGGTCACGGCAGCTTTATGACTGGTGTTTTCTGGGTGTGGATTTTAACACTGTGGTTTTCTCTGATTTCCCGCCCTCTCTCTTCAGAGATCTGAAGTGTAACGAGATCTCATGGACCATCGAGGACATGAACGGCCCTTTCTCGGCTCTGGACAATCTGAGGAAACTGTGAGTGCTCATTCACATCCTCTCAGAATAATTATTGATGCACATGAACGACACGAGTCGCTTTTCTGCTCCTCAGGTTCCTCGAAGGGAATCGCATCCGGTCAGTCACCAGAAAGTCTTTCACAGGCCTGGACATGCTGGAGCAGCTGTGAGTCTCTCTTTCAGATCCTTAACGTTTGAAGATGATGATGATGATGATGTTTGTTAGGATTCTAAACATCTTCTCCATTCAGGGATTTGAGCAACAACGCCATCATGTCGCTGCAGGCCAATGCGTTCTCTCAGATGAAGAAGCTGACGGAGCTGTACGTATGAAACGCCGCACTAAACCAGCGCATGCGCTCGCTAACCTGCTTCCTTCAGTGATCGCTCATGTGTCTCGCCCCGTCAGGCACCTGAACACGTCCAGCCTGCTGTGCGACTGCCAGCTCAAGTGGTTTTCTCCGTGGGTGGCAGAACATGCTTTCCTTCCTCTGGTGAACGCCAGCTGCGCCCATCCACATCTGCTGAAGGGCAAGAGCGTCTTCGCCGTCGCCCAGGATGAGTTTGTGTGTGGTGAGTGGGCGAGCGTGACCTCTGACAAATCAGGCTTTTTCTTAAAGCGGACCTATTATGCAAAATTCACTTTTATAAGGTGTGTGAACACAGATGTGCGTGTAAACAACCAGCCTATAATGGTAACATCCACCCACTCCTTTTTTTTTATAATCCCCATAAATCATAAACGGTCCCTCCCAACAAGCGGTTCCACATTTACCCCACTCTTACGTAAGCCCCGCCCACGTCTGGTGACAGAATCTGCCCTATTAGCATAGCTCCTCCCCTCAGTGAGATGTACACAGTCCATGTTTATGTTTTTCTTTTGTTGTTTGATTCATATTTACAGCAGTAGATGCTGTATATTACACTGCTGTCACTGTGACACACAGATCTAATAAACGCACACGCTTTCTGTCCCGCTGTTTACGTTCACAGACGTAACGGACTGTGTTTTTGAAATAACCTTGAGCGTATTTAACAGTTTAAGTGCAATAAGACGTGAAAGAGAACTTAGTTTGATTCTCAGGACTGACGGTCTGAAAACCATATATCAGAAGTCTAGACTGGCTTTAAAACACATGCTGATAAAACATTTCCACGATGACAAAGAACTTCAATGTCACGTGAGCGTGGCCACTGCAGTATGGAAGCTTGTTTCCGCCATTAAATAAAAAAAAATAAAAAAAAGGGTAATTGCGACTTTTTATCTCACAATTCTGCCTTTTTTTCTCAGAATTGTCAGGATTTTCGGTAACACGGTTATAATAATAGTACCATAGGTTACTAAACTAATAATGAACTGCACTTCTACAGCATTTGTTAATCTTTGTTATTGTTAATTTCAACATTTACTAATACATTATTAATATACATTAGTTAATGCACTGTGAACTAACATGAACAAACAGCAGTTGTGAGTTTATATCTCACGTTAGGAGTATCCGAGGCACGAGCTTTACAGGCTCCGCCCTGTTCTGGAAAGTGGGGCGGGGAGCAGCAGCTCATTTGCATTTAAAGATACACACGGGAACAGCATGTTTTTCCTTCCGCTCAGAGATGGGCATTTACAACAAGCGATAATAAATGATCTGTGGGGGATTTTGAGCTGAGACTTCAGACACATTCTGGAGACACCAGAGACTGATTTTACATCTTGTAAAAAGTGGCATAATTTTGCTCACCTTTAAACAGGAACTTCAGTTTTCATGCATGCATCGTTGTGCTTTGCAGATGATTTCCCCAAACCACAGATCACCGTCCAGCCCGAGACACAGTCAGCCATCAAAGGCACCAACGTGACGTTCGTCTGCTCGGCGGCCAGTTCCAGCGACTCCCCGATGACCTTCGCCTGGAAGAAAGACAACGAGGTCCTGAACGACGCAGAGATCCATAACCAGGCGCACCTGCGGTCTCAGGTCAGCGAGGTGACGGAGTACACCACCACACTGCAGCTGCGCCACGTGGACTTCTCCAGCGAGGGCAAGTACCAGTGCGTCATCTCCAACCACTTCGGCTCCTCGTACTCCAGCAAAGCCAAGCTGACCGTCAACAGTAAGTGTTGAGGATGAAATCACATGGACTCAGTGTTCCTGCGGCTCTTAAAAAGATCTTCATTTTGTCCCCGCAGTGCTGCCGTACTTCACCAAAATGCCCATGGACCTGACGATCCGTGCCGGAGCCACGGCCCGACTCGAGTGCGCCGCCAGCGGACATCCGTCACCTCAGATTGCTTGGCAGAAGGACGGCGGGACGGACTTCCCAGCAGCCCGCGAGCGGCGCATGCACGTCATGCCGAGAGACGACGTGTTCTTCATCGTGGACGTGAAGACGGAAGACATCGGCGTGTACAGCTGCACCGCGCAGAACACTGCTGGGTCCATCTCTGCTAATGCTACGCTAACTGTGTTGGGTTAGTTTACGCATATGTTGCATAAAAACTGATTTTAGCCAAAAACCGAAAATGGATTAATAAATAATTAGTTAGTTAATAAAATGTATTTAACGATCAACACTCTTAAAGATTTAAACTATTTCATAATGGATTTGTTCAAACATTAAGTATTGAATAATTTCGGAGCTCCGCCATGAAATGCAGGGAAAAAAAGTTAATTGTGCGCATGATTTACTATTTTGTTCCCTTGATTTGCTAAGTTGTATTTTTGCTAACCTGAACCATGAGGGGCGGGGCTCTGAAAATAACAGGAATTCTTCAATTAAAAATATAATATGTAATATCGTACAGATAATTATTAAAATGTTTTCTAACTCTCGAGTTTATGAATGGGTTTAAAGCCACGGTATGTTAGATTGAAACTGAAAGTTTTCATAGAATAACATCCCGTTCCTTCTCTAGAAACGCCGTCGTTTCTGCGTCCGCTGATGGACCGTACGGTGGCGAAGGGCGAGACGGCGGTGCTGCAGTGTATCGCCGGCGGGAGTCCTCCTCCCCGACTCAACTGGACCAAAGACGACAACCCGCTAGTCGTGACCGAGCGACACTTCTTCGCTGCCGGGAACCAGCTGCTGATCATCGTGGACGCCGCCGAGGGAGACGCGGGAACCTACACGTGCGAGATGTCCAACCCGCTGGGCACGGAGCGTGGGAACGTGCGTCTGGCCATCCTTCCCAACCCCAACTGCGACTCGGGCCCGGCGGGCGGCGTGGCGATGGGGTCTCCGTCGGGCAGAGGGCCGGAGGAGGACGGATGGACCACGGTGGGCATCGTGATCATCGCGGTGGTGTGCTGCGTGGTGGGAACGTCTCTGGTGTGGGTGGTGATCATCTACCACACGCGCCGACGCAACGAGGACTGCAGCGTCACCAACACTGGTCCGTCCCGATGCCTTTGAACTAGGGCTGGGAATCTTAACACGTTAATTACAGAAAAAATAACATGTTTACATTTAATGCTTTTAATGCATTTGGTTCAAAATGACACAACATGACTTGTGCAACACTGTTTCTCTCCCGTGTGTAGATGAGACTAATCTCCCGGCGGACATCCCGAGCTATCTGTCGTCTCAGGGAACGCTGGCGGAGCGTCAGGACGGGTACATCGCGTCTGAGAGCGGCAGCAGCCATCAGTACATCAGCTCCTCCATGGGGGGATTTTACATGCCGCCCAAAGACATGAACAGTACGACCCTCCTCTCTTTATATACAGCGCTGGACCTCAATCAGTGACGTTACAGGAAAAACAATAGATAGATCACAGTAAAAAAACAAATACTTTCAATATACCAAATGACTAAAAATTGTTTTTCTCCTCCCACAGGCCTCTGCCAGCTGGACACAGGAAGTGAAGTGGACATGGAGGCGGCGATCGACCCGCTGCTCTGCCATTATCAGGGTCCGGTCGGCTCTCTGCTGAGACGGAGCAACCGGTACAGCCCGGATCTGCCCGACACCTACACAGGTGAGCGCGTGACGCCACAGACGCCGCGCATCGTCTGCGGATCTGTTGATTAACCGTGTCCTCGTCCTCCTGCAGTCTGTCCGTCAGAGCAGCGGCCCGACCCGTACGGAAGGAAGAGGGAGTTTTACACCTGCAGCTCCGCCCTCGAACCCTTTGATCACATGATGATGCAGCTGCCCGCCGAGACTTCCTGTGTGGAGGACTGTGAGCGGGGGGAGTGCGTTCTGGGCTCCTCGGGCTCATATATGGGTGAGTCCCAGACCGTCAGTGTGACAACGAGAAAATATGCATGGCTTGGTTTTATCCATCAGGAGTTGATTAGATGATGTCTTAAATGATGCGCTATGAATGTGCTGAAGCTGACGCCGCGCTTCTGTCGTCTCAGGTACGTTCGGGAAGGCGCCGTGGCGGCCGCAGGCGGAGCTGTGCTCCCACAACGGAGTCATTCTTCACGAGAATCCGTACGCAGCGCTTCACGCCGACTCGGATCTCGACACGACCGAGCCGGACACCGGCGTGTACGAGCAGCCCTTCGACAGCAGGACGATAGAGAGCTTTCCCGCCTCAGTGCTGGGCTCGTAGCGGCACGATCACGTGACTTTACCAAGACTTTCGTTCCTTCGAAACTAGAAACGTTCTACCTCAGAAAGAAGCTCCGGCTGAATGTAAATGAAACGCTTGTACAGAAAAACAGAATATATGCATTTTATACAAAATTATATTTTGTAAATTAATAGTGTAATTATTTTCCTACTTTTTATTTCTGTAAATGTACGGAGCCTCTAAACGACGTGGTGATGGAAAAAGTTTCACGGGGGAACGCGAAATATATTTTTCCCTCCCGTCTCATGTGTTGTCCGTCACCGTGTCCCTTTAGGGTCTCCGTAGTAAATGTACTTTGCCTGTTCGGTGCAGACGGCAGTCAGATGTGAGACTCTGGACCGTCGCACCGTGATGGAGGACGAGTGACCCTGAGCGACAGACTCGTGTTGATCAGGTCTGTTTATGATGTTTATTCAGCTTTGAATAAAACACCCGTTTGCACAAACTAGTACACAATAAACATTCCCATGAGCTGCTACACGTGTGTGTGAACGCTTGTGTGGTCTTCATCCTCACACACACACACACACACACACTCACACACTCACACACTCACACTCACACACACACTCACACACACACACACACACTCACACTCACTCACACACTCACACACACACTCACACACACACTCACACACTCACACACACTCACACACACTCACTCACACACACACTCTCTCACACACACTCACACACACACACACTCTCACACTCACACTCACACACTCTCTCACACACACACACACACACTCTCTCACACACACACACTCACACACACTCTCACACTCACACACACTCTCACACTCACACACACTCTCACACTCACACACTCACTCACACACACACACACACTCTCTCACACACACACACTCACACACACTCTCACACTCACACACACTCTCACACTCACACACTCACACACACTCACACACTCACTCACACACACTCACTCACACACACACTCTCTCACACACACACACTCTCACACTCTCTCACACTCTCTCACACACACACACACACACACACACTCTCTCACACACACTCACACACACACACTCTCACACTCACACTCACACACTCTCTCACACACACACACACACACACTCTCTCACACACACACTCACACACTCACTCACACACACACTCACACACACACACTCACACACACACACTCTCACACACACACTCTCACACACACACTCTCACACACACACTCACACACTCTCTCACACACACTCACACACACACACTCTCACACACACTCACACACTCACACTCACACACACTCACACTCTCACACACACACACTCACACTCTCACACACACACACTCACTCACACACACACACTCTCACACACACACACTCACACACACACTCTCACACACACTCACTCACACACACACACTCACACTCACACACACACACACACACACACACACACTCATTGATGCTCTTGGGGTTGAGAAGCTTGTTTAAGCTTCATCATTGATGTTAGAGCTGTCAGATTCACACCATCAGCAGTTCAGGCGATCACATGATCTCATCGCTCGTTTGAGGAGACGAGGTGTTCCAGATGTTCTCTGCATTTATACATCAGAACTGACTCGGGTGTCCTAGACGTTTCATCTTCATCTTAATATTATATTTCTTTGGCTGCAGCTCAAACAGTAGATCATTGACTTCAGTGCTCGTGGGTTCGAGTCCCAGTGCATGAATGGATCAAATTCATGTACTTTAAATGAGTGTCTGCAAATAATGTCAAATTTCATCCCTCAGACGATCTTTCAGTTGATCTTTATAATGTCTGATGAATCGTTGATGAGAGCAGGATTGATTTGAAGTGAATGGAGTTTAGATTCTGCACTCTCGTATATTTTTATTCAGCAGGTATTTAAACTCAAAGTGCCTCGAAGCGTTTCGTTTCAACCGCCGCCAACAAAGAGTTTCCTGGCAGAAGAGGGAAAACGAGAGAACAACTGGAATTCCGAAACGATTCCCCCACTTTGATTTCGGCTCCAGTGGAACTAGACAG
>CM076066.1:180000-190000 GCA_038088235.1 Zacco platypus | reverse complement strand
TTTGGTGTTTCCCGTTCAGAGAGCTGAGCTGCGCATGCGCGAGGCGTTTCTAAGATGGCCGCCGAGTAAAATGACTCGTCTTAAAAGGACTTGGGTTTTATTCACGTTTTATTTAATAATTTCATTTTAAATGGTCATATGTTGTGAAAAAAATAAATGTTTAACAGTACAAATAATCAAGTGTCTCAATTGATATTGAGATGTAAAATCTACATCTATAGATGATTCTGTCACGTGACTGACTGCTCATGTTCACTTCTTTTTATTTCTGTCTTTTTAATGTTTCACAAACAACCTGCACAACCACTTTCTGTGAGCGTTTTAAATATAGGACAGAAGAATTATGGCTCTTCAAAATAAATTCACTTCTGCCACATTTTTTTTTTTTTGACATTTTATCTCATACAGACTTGTGATAATTTCGACATATTTTTTTCCCCTTATGTGGAGCTTCAATAGAGTTAAACAGAAACTCGAGCCGTTCTGCTCGTCGGAACCACACCGGACATCATCAGAGGAGCAGCAGCGCCACCGTGTGGATCAGTGACGCAACATCCGCTCACCGTTCAAACTCAGGGAAAATATTCTCACGTAAAATTAATTTTTAATTACTTGAATTGAACCTATCATAGAATTGTGAGGCAGTTTTCTGAACACACAAAGATAGACTTGACATCATACAACCTCAATCCACCAATAAATGATTCAAACTGACGCTCAAGAACAACATCAATCATGTTTTCTGGTCAAACCTTTAGTACAGTAATGAAAAATGACATGACACGCTTCCTCAGGAGGAGTGTATTCCTCTCTTCCTTCAGTTCAGTCTTTCCCGGGAAACGACTTCAGCGTCAGAGGTTAGCGTAGTAACGGTCTCGGTTCTCGAAATCCCTGAAGGCGAACTTGGCGTCCTTCTTGCTGTGCGGGATGCGTCCGAAGGGGGCGTGGTCACTGAAGCAGCTGTCAAACACCTCGTCAACCACTCGCTCCGCCTCCTCCCGGCTCACCTTGCGTACGGCGAGGATGGAGCGCAGCGCTCGGCTCCGCACGCACTCCTGCGGGAACAACACGGAGCAGAAACACTCAAACAACATCCCAACATCCCACCCAACGACAGCCGAGGGACGGACGCGCGTTACCTGATGGTGCTCTCGGAGGCCAAAGTTAAACCTGGAGACCTCGTTGGGGAACGAGCAGTCTCCGCTCAGATTGGCGGCGCGGATCTGAAGAGAGAGAAACACATGGACGTTCAGATGAAGTCCGCAGACGGAGCGATCTCTGCAGCCAATCATTACTGTAAAGCTGCTCTGAGTGAATAAAGGCGACCTCTGACCTCTGAACAGGCCAGGTGTCTGAAGTCGGTGAACCAGTCGACGCGAGCGCGGCAGTGGTCGAAGGCGTGGATGAGCTCGTGCGTGACGACGCGGTTCATGTGAGCCTGCTGGTGGATGTTGTTCTGGCACAGGACGATCTGCAGCGACACATCACACGTCAGACCCGTTCACGCGTGTCTGTGTTCGTGAAGCCGCTCTCTTCCACTCACCTGAGAGGTGGCGGCGTCGAACCCGCCGCTGACCGTCCCGTCGCAGTCCTCGCACGAGAAGTGTCGGTCTTTATGAACTGCACTGAGAAACATCAAACAGACATGTGACGCAGACGCAGACGCCTGAGGAAAGCTGAGGTGAAGCTGCTCTTACCAGCCGGAGCTCCTCATGGCCGCCAGCAGGAGTTTAGCGTACGGACCTGCGCGACACAGAGACGACACTGAACCTCACTGCACAGTGCACTGCACACCCACAAGACCAAAAACCATGTCACCAGTCACACACCACAGTCACACTGAGATAACGGTCACATTATCAGATTCAAAAAGGGTCACAATTACGACATAAAACACCAAAATTATGACAAAAAGTAGAAATTATGAAAATAGAATTTTGAGATGGCCAAAATTTTCAGATGAAATGTAATAATTATGAGATAAATGTCAAAATCATGATTAAAAATTCTAATTATGAGCTTAAAATAGAAATTTGAGAAAGTCAAAATTATGAGATTAAATGCAAAAATTATGACATTATGAAATTAAAATAGAAACTTGAGATAAACGATGAAAATTACGACATATAAAGTCAAAATTGTACTTTCTAAGACTTCTCTTATAATGTTGATGTTTCACCTCATCATTTCTACTCGTTTCGTCATAATTCCGCTGGTTTGAGCTTCACACAGAATAGAGTTGATCTTACTGTACTTCACGACAAACACATTTCACTGTGCACGCGCACAGAGGATGTTCCCTTACTAGTGTCCATGGCGAACTGCAGCATGATGTGACACTTGTGTTTAAAGGTGAACAGACTCTCTCCGATCGAGCCCTGCTTGTACTTGCTGCCGGTTCTCTCGGGATATAAACTGTATCCGCGCTGCTCCTCAGTCGCTTGTTGATTATTGCTATAATCTTCTTCTTTAGATCTACTTTGAGCCATTGCTTTGTGGTGCGCGGGTACGCAGAGGGCACGCGCGCGTCACTGAGTCACGTGACTGAAAGCGGGGAAGGGTGACCGAGGATTAAAGTATTTCAGTTATTAAAGCAGATGAATTTAATCTACTTAGTGTAAGATTAAAAAAAAAAAGAAAATGCTTTTCTTTCACAATGAGATGTCCCGCTCATCGCTCGTGATCTCAAAATAACAATTAGTCAAGTCTCTGTTTTTGTCTTTTCAAAATAAAAGCCCCAAAACGCAAGAATGATTATAGTTCCAGTCACGTATATTATAAAAAAAAATATAAACGAATCAATATCACTTGTACAAATATTTATATATGTCGAGAAATATTAATTTATAAATAACATTTTTACTATTTTATATATATTGAAATATCTGAAATAAAATGTGGGCTGAGTCTTGAACACAAGCAAACTCTGATCATCCTCGCGGTCTTTAAAGCTTTATTCGTTGTAGTTGTAATAATTTTCCCTATGGATAATGGAGTTTTTACTTCCGGAACCTGCTGTTGCTTTTTTTTTTTTTTTACCGGCGCCATAACACGAGCGAACAGCGCATGTCTTACGCAAGAGGTTTCGCGCATGCGCACAGAGGAGTTTATGCTGTCATGGCGCCGAACACAAACTATTGATCGAAACTCTTCATCATCATCATCACAGGTATGACACACACATCTGCTTCCGCGCGTTTCTGATGTTTAATGGTTGTTTTAAACCGATCTTTATGAGCTTCTCTATACAGGCGTTTATGATTAGCTGTGAAACATTTTATATGATGTTTATCAAGACTTTAACTCGTGTTTTTACTGAAACATGTTCAGATCAGTCAGTCATCAGTGAATTCTCAGCTCATAGCTCTTTACTTCAGACATTATTCTGCTTTCTTGCTGTCTTATGAAGTAGGTTATAATATTATTTATTTGGCCCATCATTTCATGACGAATCACTCATTGATCTGTTATTAAGGGTCTTTTTCAGTGCCACGTTGTTAGTTTGCTTCTCAAATAGTTACCATGGTAACCGTAGCTTCCGCCAACATACCATAGTTACTAAAGTTGCTGTTCTTTACTGTAAAATCAGCGAAAATAATCACGGTAATGCAGTAATCACTGCTCACACGTTCTGAAAATTAACATAACGGTAGCCTAGCGACGCTCACTTGTCACCATGGCAACACAAAGACAGTGTGTCGGCCTGTAGTGTGTTGATTGTGAGTTTGTTACTGTCTGTTCTGAGAGGATGTCCGGAAATAAAGCGGTGGAGCTGCAGATTCAGATGCGACAGAACGCTGAGGACCTGCAGAGCTTCATGAAGGATCTGGACGGCTGGGAGGAGGAGATCAAGAAGAAAGACCAGCAGCTTCGCAGCGGAAACACCAGCGACACACCAGTAAACTCTGATTCTGAGTCCAAATCAGAAAGATTCGGGTGTTTGTTTGCTCAAGATTTCTTCTCGTTTCAGAAAACTCTCCCGCCGGTGAGGAACAAAGACTACAAAAAGACAAAGAAGAGGGTGAAGCGTCCGCCGCACGGAGATCTCGCGCCGCGGATCAGAGCGTACGACTATCAGGCCTGGGACAAGTTTGATGTGGTAATGCGGTTCTGACTCGCTGATGCTCAGAGTCATGTGATCTGATGACGTGATGCGGATCGATGAACGTGTTTGTTTGCAGGAGAAGACTCTGGAGTCGATGGACGCTGAGGAGAGCCCGGCGCAGTCCAACGAGTCTGACTGTGAAGCGGGTCAGCTGGACCGAGATCTGGCGCTCACTGAGAAGGAGAAGGTACGGCGTGACCCTGAGAGGTCAGCGTGAAGCGTGCTGTGATTCACGAGTGTGTTCTGTCTCAGGGGAACCGGCTCTTCAAGGACGGCCGGTACGACGGCGCCATCGAGTGCTACACCAGAGCGATGGACGCCGACCCCTACGACCCCGTCCTGCCCACCAACAGAGCGGCCTGTTTCTTCAGACTGAGGAAGTATGTGTCCGTCCGTCGTTCAGTTGTGTTGGACGGGTCGGTCCTGACGGGTTTCTGTGCCGCAGGTACGCCGTGGCGGAGTCGGACTGTCGGCTGGCGATCGCTCTGGACGGGAAACACGTGAAGGCTTACGTCAGGAGAGCGGCGGCGCGCGCGGCTCTGAAGAAACATCAGGAAGCTCTCGAAGGTCTGAATCACAGTGTCTTCACACGGCTTTGAGCTGGAAGTGTTCTAAACGTTCCTCACGTTCCTCTTCCTGTTCATCCAGATTATGAAACGGTTCTCAGACTGGATCCTGAAAACTCTGAGGCGCGGAATGAGATCCAGAGACTCCAGCAGGTGCGTCACCGACCCGCTTCAGAAATGAGTTCTCAGATCCGTTCGTGACCGTTGCTCTTCTTCAGGTGCAGTCGAGCGACAGCGTTCCGGCGGATCCGTTCCAGCAGGAGCAGCGCAGGAAACAGGAAGCTGCCGTGCAGAAGGACCGGGTGAGACTCTCTTCATCATCATGTGACGGAGCGGATCGGGTGAGCGCTGACGCTGTGTTTCTCCACCGCAGGGAAACGCTTACTTTAAAGAAGGCCAGTACGAGGCGGCCGTGGAGTGCTACTCCAGAGGAATGGAGGCGGACGCGACCAACGCGCTGCTGCCCGCCAACAGAGCCATGGCGTTCCTCAAACTCCACAGGTGAGGAAATGCTCACTATCTAGTGCACACTTGTGTTGTAGTGCGCTCTGTGAGAGTGACGTGTGTGCGCAGGTTCAGCGAGGCGGAGCAGGACTGCAGCGCGGCCGTCGCTCTGGACGCCACCTACGCCAAAGCCTTCGCCCGGCGCGCGACCGCCAGAGCCGCTCTGGGGAGGACCAGAGAAGCCAGAGAAGGTTGATGTTTCATCAGTTCAGTCACTTTTCACCGCAGAGTCCTTGTTTTTGAGGAAAACACGCATGTTTTGTGTTTGTTTGTAGATTTTGAGCAGGTTCTGAAGCTCGAGCCGGGAAACAAACAAGCCATAAATGAGATCGAGAAGCTCTCCGCGGTACGTGCCGCCACTGATCTGACTGAGTTCTGAGCGTCACAGGAACACGAATGTATTTAAATTAAACTTTCTGTGTGTTGATCAGGAGATGAGCTCCAGCGGTCTTCTGGATCCAGTGGAGAACGAGCAGAGAAGAACCATCCAGCCCATCACCAAACCTGAACATCTCAGATCCACCGTGAGTCCATCATAGGAAGAGGAAATGATGTCATTTTTATTTGATTTGTTTATTGACGTGTGTTTGTGTCGTGTCAGAAACCCCTGCGGAGGATGGACATACAAGAGATCTCGCCGTCCGTCCAGCCTCACGGGTCAGCCGCCACGTCTTCACCCCATCCCAAGATCCAGAAGATCGAGGAGATCTCCGCCGCTCCGTCCAGGTCGGTGATCCGACGAGCAGACGTGATCAGACCGTCAGCCGGAGCGAGTCTGATGCGTTCGTTCTCGTGTGTTTCAGGGCTTCGTCTGCAGATCCTGAATCCGTTCCTCCTCCCCCCAGCAGCAGTTTCCAGCTGGAGACCGACCTCAGGAAGATCAGCCGGAACCCACGATCCACTTACAGATATCTAAAGGTACCGTCAGTGCCGCCCGCCGTCTCCACGTGTGCTTCATCTGTGATTCTCACTGCAACGTTCATCGTTTCAGCAAATCAGCCCAGACGCTTATCCGAAGATCTTCCAGAACTCTCTGGAGCCGGACGTTCTCAACCTCATGCTGAAGACCTTCCACAGCTTCTACATCCAGTGAGTGCGGGACAGACGTGAGGATGAGCTCGTGAACGAACTGCTCATGAGTTTTGTTATTGATGAAGCAAATAAGCGCAAAAAATGTGTTAAATTTATTGTCTCGAGGATGTCGAGCCCTTGAGTGTTTCCTGTCATCATTTTGACAGACGCTCCGCTTATTTTTGTCAGAGATTGTCCTCGTGATGAACCTTTGATCTCTGGAGGTTATCTCTGTCATGTGACGCCACATTGATTTGCGTTAAAGCCAACAACAAATGTTTCCAAACTCATTTTTGCAGTCGTGTCGTCTGTCTCTTTAAATGCTCGAGCTCTTTAAAGTAAGCTGGATTCTGATTGGCTGTTCTGAAGTCTCTCTCTTCTCTGATTGGCTGTTCTGAAGCGTTTCCTGTCATTTCAGACATGAAGATGCGTCTCTTCTGCTGGCCGTCCTGAGGAGCCTGGCGAGTGTGAGGAGGTTCGACATGGCCGTCATGTTCATGTCGTCCGCGGAGAAGAAAAGTACAAACTCACACACACACACACACACACTCTCACACACACACACTCTCTCACACACACACACTCTCTCACACACACACACTCTCACACACTCACACTCTCACACACACACACACTCTCTCACACACACACACTCTCACACACACACACTCTCTCACACACACACACTCTCACACACTCACACTCTCTCACACACACACACTCTCTCACACACACACACTCTCACACACTCACACTCTCACACACACACACACTCTCTCACACACACACACTCTCACACACACACACTCTCTCACACACACACACTCTCACACACACACACTCTCTCACACACACACACTCTCACACACACACACTCTCTCACACACACACTCTCTCACACACACACACTCTCACACACACACACTCACACACACACACACTCACTCTCACACACACACACACACACACTCTCACACACACTCAGAATAATAACTTGTTTCTTCTCAGTGCTGCAGGAGCTGTTCGACTGGATTCAACGCTCCGGTCAGGGAGATCCTTCCGTTCAAGACCTACAGAAGAAATACGGCCTTTGACCTCTGACCTCTGCAGGAACATCGGCGTTTGAGCTCTTAAAGTCGACTGGTTCTGAGCCGTCTCACACCAGAACCAGAACCTCTGTGACGCGTCAGTGTGAATGAAGAAGAAGCCTGCGAACGGATCATTTCCTGTGTGTGTTTGAGACGAGCAGAAGTTCATGTGATGTTGTTATTAAACGTTTGCTTCAGTCACTGTCGGCTCAGTGTCGATCATGTGACTGTGTGTTTTGGTTCTGGATGATGAATGTCTTCAGAATCACTGCAGTATTAAAGTGTTAAACTCATTTCTGCTCATATTGTATTGATTGATGGTGTTAAGACGCTCATCTGCTGCAAAAAACAAACATTAGCGTATTCTATAGAGAATTTTGTTGAATCCAAACAGATCCATGTGGACCTGAGGTGATAAAGACGGTCGGAACAAGCTTTGAATGTCTGATTCTGTGCTCGAATCGAATCGAATCAGACTGATTCAGATGAGTTCACTGGTGATCAAAATATGAATCACTTCTGTTGTTGAATTCGACATCCCTGCACTATTTCTCCTTCAATTTATGACTGATTTATGATTATATTTATATATATAAAATCTTCCTTTCACACAGAATCCGAACCACTGATTCATAAAAGTTTCCTGAAGCAGTGTTTTGAAATCGCCCATCTCTAACTGCATGCATGGGGATATTTTCTGGGGTGTTTTTTTGGTTTAAAATTATAACACCAGATGTTTTTTCATGGTCGTGTTATTTCACTGGTGGATCTGGATTTTTTTCGTGTGCAATTCTGGTGTCTGTTGGTAGAGGGCGCTGCTCAGCACAGAGGAGCATAGAATACCCCAGATAGAAGAAGTGAAGTGAACTCTGAATACCTAAAGATAATGTACACATAAATAAAAGACGAATATGAATATATAAACATAGATATAGAGCGGGTGGTCATTATAATATCAGTATTGGTCATCGTTATACACGTCCTGAAGTGTCCTGATGTCATGTTGTGTTTATATTCAGTGAGATTCCCTCAGTGGAGCGGCAGCAGAGTGGCGCAGCGGAAGCGTGCTGGGCCCATAACCCAGAGGTCGATGGATCGAAACCATCCTCTGCTAATTTTAATTCGATTTTTTTTTTTTTTTTTACGGAAATGACAGATGAGATGTTCAACTTAAATATAAATGCACCAAACATATATTAATGAAAGAAACATTTGATGAATTCGAACTACAAGCTAATGGTTCTAGTTAAGCAACACTAGCCATTGCATTGAGCATTAGCTGTTTAACAATGATTACTATGTTTATTTATTGTTTATATTTTACTGCATTTTGTTGTTTTTGTTCTAACATTTTGAGAACTTTATTAAAGACCAGATCATTTTAAACGAACATTATTAACGTTCCCTGTCCGCTTGTAGAATATTAATAAATGTGTAAAGACCGCAGGTCACACCCGCAGTTAAACACTGCTTTTGTTCTGCTCTGTTTGAAATACCCAAACAATAAATCAACTTCAGTGTTGGAAATGAATATGGTTTCATATTTCCAGCTGGTGTTGTGAAATCTGAGAAAAGTCTTTATTATTATAAAGTAGGGCTATAGATAGACAGATAGAGCTGTTATTAATTTGTATGGCACGTTCACCTGCGCGCTCAGGTGTGATGATGCGTGTGCGCGCGTGGAGGCGCTGGCGGGTCGCGCGCGGGTGTCTGTGAGGCGGAGCGCGAGTCAAACTCACACAAGCGGCTGTTCATTTTGTCATTAAACCGAAAAACTCACTGACAGTCACCGTCAACTAACGAGCCGTGCGTGTTTGTGCTTCTGTCATGCGGTAAAAGCGAGGAGAAACACAGAAACAGGTGAGTGTGTCACACACACACACACACTTGTGAATTGTAGATTGTGTACTGGCGGTGTTTCTACATTTATTCCCTTTAAACGCAAATAGCAGCTCATTCGTCTCCACGGCCGTGTTTTCGTGTTTATTATTGTTTATTTTGTGTGCTGATCACGGTCATGTTCCGTTTGCTGGTTTAATGGCTGCGCGCGGTAAATACTGTCCCGGTTGCCATGGCAGAGCCCGTCACGCGCAGGTACCAGCACGCGCCTGTGTCCACTTTTCAGTTCATGCATTAATATCACTATTGAGATCAGACTTCATTAATATATCACTGCAGTTGTGTTTATATCGCTGAATAGATCAGACTTCATTAATATATCACTGCAGTTGTGTTTATATGAGATCAGACTTCATTAATATATCACTGCAGTTATGTTTATATCGCTGAATAGATCAGATTTCATTAATATATCACTGCAGTTATGTTTATATGAGATCAGACTTCATTAATATATCACTGCAGTTATGTTTATATCGCTGAATAGATCAGACTTCATTAATATATCACTGCAGTTGTGTTTATATGAGATCAGACTTCATTAATATGTCACTGCAGTTATGTTTATATGAGATCAGACTTCATTAATATATCACTGCAGTTATGTTTATATCGCTGAATAGATCAGACTTCATTAATATATCACTGCAGTTATGTTTATATGAGATCAGACTTCATTAATACGTCACTGCAGTTATGTTTATATCGCTGAATAGATCAGACTTCATTAATATATCACTGCAGTTATGTTTATATGAGATCAGACT
>CM076066.1:157500-172500 GCA_038088235.1 Zacco platypus | reverse complement strand
TATATACAGCTCTGGAAAAAATTACGAGACCACTGCATATTTTTTGTTATTTTGACCAGTTGTTGCTTTTGGCAAATAAATGCACTAGATTACAATATTTTTATTTGGAATTTGGGAAAAGTGTCAGTACTTTATAGAATAAAACAAAAATGTTAATTTTACCCAAACACATACCTATAAATAGTAAACCCAGAAAAACTGATAATTTTGCAGTGGTCTCTTAATTTTTTCCAGAGCTGTATATATATATATATAATTTAATAATTATTTTTTTATGATTTTTGTTGTCATTATTAAGTTCAGAATCACGTGTTTGAAGGTAAAACCCATTGTGACGTGAATCACTAGCAGGTCCTGATTTAGAAACTCTATAACAAAATGACCTGCAGTTCCTCTGAACGAACAGAGACTGAAGCTTTTCTGTGAACGAGCAGAGTGAATCGACTCAGTGGAGCTTCATCAGGATGACTCATCAGACTCCGTTTGTTCTGTTCATGAAAGCTGACAGTCCAACAGAGATTCATTTTATGATCATGTACAGGTAGTTCAGGAGACGACCGAGGAACAAAACTGAAGAAGTTTTCCAGAATCTGCGTGTCCCAGCATGCTTTGCGCTGAAGTGGATAATCACAGACCTGTGTGAGTTTGTAAAGCTCCTTACAAATCCTCTTAAAGATTCCAGAGCGAGAAGAAGCGGCCACACCATCACCGTTAGACACGCTCGGAGCCTCACGCCGTCTTCATGTCGAGGCTGTGAACAGGTACGACTGCCGTGTTTCATTAGAGGTTGTTCTGTTTACTGTGTGATTCATTGGTCAGATGATTCCCGAATCACTGCGGCTCAATTCCAACTGTTTCAAAGTTTGCGTTTGCTGCGTTTGTCGGTCATTTATCAAACTGAACTGATTCGTGCCTGTTGTTCTTGCGTCACTGTGTGAATGTGAATCTGAGTGACAGTCAGATTTCACATTTTCACACTCACATACTATACAGTCAAAAGTTGGGAATAATTCAGATTTTTTTATGTTTTTGAAAGAATCACAGAAATGTGAAGCTGTTTTCAACACTGATGATAATCATTAATGTTTGTTGATCATCAAATCATCACATCAGAATGATTTCTGAAGGATCATGTGACTCTGAAGACTGAACATTCACACTGTACTGTATATTCACACAGAAAACATGATTTACATCGAGATAAAATTCCACAATTTTTACTGTATTTTTAATCAAGCCTTCAGAAACATTAAACATTGTAATTACTCCAATCTTTTAATGAATGCAGGTTAACGAGATCCTCTTTCAGTGTTTGTTGGTTTATTTCAGTCGGTTTGTTGTGAACGTCTCGCTCTGATCAATCATTCATACTGTCAGCAGCTGCTGAACCGGATCTTCTCTGCCCCTCGCTGGTCCTGGATCAGTTTTTGACCTTGTGACCTGTTACTGATGTGTGTGTGTGTGTGTGTGTGTGTGTGTGTGTGTGTGTGCGCGAAGACATGATGAATGTCAGGATGGGATTTGTCGCAGGAGTATTCTGGAGTTTGTGGATCTGAAGGTTGTAAACCGATCCAGAGACGCTTCATGTTCTGGTTGAAGGTCGGGTCACATGTTCGTCTGTCAGAACGCTCTCTCTGTTGACTTTCAGCTCAATGATTGACGAGGCTGGCGGTCCGGCGCCGGTTTAACTCTGTCAGTCGCACTCGTTACTCAATCAGTCAGATTAACCTGTTAACGGCCCACGCCGGGTTAATTATAGACGCGGAGGAGAACGACTGATCATTAACCTGCAGCGTCACGCCGGATACTCTTCATCATCGCAGAGTTTAACGCAGTCTGTGTTCAGTCATGTGACTCGTGATGATGATGACGGTGATGAAGATGGCATCATCTGTGTGATTGACAGCTCTTTCCCATGATCCCTGGTGTCGGTGTATAATTAGTTGTGATTGAGTTCATCCTGAACTCTGTCGCAGAGGGACTATTATGGGATGTTCCGCTCGTTTCGGGTCACATGTGAAGCTGCTGTGTTTACTGTGTTTCAGGATCTGTGTGTAACTCCAGACATGAACGGATACAGCGGAGTGTCGCCGCTCTCCTCACAGATGAAGTAGGTCATCCATCTGTCCGTCAATCACAACAATAACAAGAACATATTTATGATCACAACTGAAGCTCGCAGTGAGTTCATCTGAGATCCAGTCAGCACTGTACAGGAATCCAGTGACCAAAATATGTTCTGAATGTTCAAAACGTCCAATTTGTGAAATGTTAAAAGTTTTTTTCTTGATTATGTGAATATTTCATTGTATCGTTCTTCAAACATTATGTGAACATTACTTTAATGTTCTCTGAACGTTCTGGAACAAGTTTTCACAAAACGTTTCAGAAAAAATGTTCCATGAACGACACAAAATGTTTTTTGAGAACATTATTAAAGACTGATTAACTCTGAACGAATGTTCTATTAACGTTACTAGAACAACGTTTGTTCATAACGTTGAGAGAACCTTTCCAGAACGTTCTGATGTTTTATTGATGTTTCCTCTGATCCTGATCTATTGGACACATTCATTATTGATCCGTCGCACAATTAGTGTGACTTACACAATGAAACAGATCAAGTGTCCACTTTACTCATTAACTCCTCACACACACACACACACACTCACACACTCTCACACACACACACACTCACACACACACTCACACACACACACACACACACACACGCACACACTCTCACTCACACACACACACACGCACACACTCTCTCACACACACACACACTCGCACACACTCACACTCACGCACACACTCACACACACACACACTCACACACTCTCTCACACACACACACACTCGCACACACTCACACACACACACACACACACTCGCACACACTCACTCTCACACACACACACACACACACACACACTCTCACTCACACACACACACACGCACACACTCTCTCACACACACACACACTCACATTTACGCACACACTCACACACACACACACTCACACACTCTCTCACACACACACACACTCACACACACACACACTCACACACTCTCTCGCACACACTCACTCTCACTCACACACACACACACACGCACACACTCTCTCACACACACACACACTCGCACACACTCACACTCTCGCACACACTCATACTCACGCACACACTCACACTCGCACACACACACACACACACACTCACACACACACTCACACACACACACACACTCACACACACACTCACACACACACTCACACACACACACACACACACACACTCGTACACACACACTCGTACACACTCACACACACACACACACACACACGCACACACACACTCACTCACACACACGCACACACACACTCACACTCACACTCACGCACACACTCACACACACACACACTCGCACACACTCACACACACTCACACTCACACACACACACACACACACTCACACACACACACACACACACACTCACACACACTCACACATTTTAATGACTGAGGTCAGAATATGCGTCACAATGATTATTAATTCACTTACATTCCTAGAAGTAGAGCAGAGAAAGTGTGAGTGTGGATGAGCACAAGTGTACTAACTCTCTCTCTCTCTCTCTCTCTCTCTCTCTCTCTCTCTCTCTCTCTCTGTCTCTCTCTCTCTCTGTCTCTCTCTCTCTCTCTGTCTCTCTCTCTCTCTCTCTGTCTCTCTCTCTCTCTGTCTCTCTCTCTCTCTCTCTCTCTCTCTCTGTCTCTCTCTGTCTCTCTCTCTCTCTCTCTCTCTCTCTCTCTCTCTTTCTCTCTCTCAGCGGTCACGGCTCACAGTCTCCAGATGTTCCTGCCAAAACCTCCAGTGGTAAAGCTCTGTACGGTACGTGTCTCCCCCTGCTGTCTGCTGAGGGTACTGCATCTCAGACGCTTAGTCACCATGACGACGTGCTCCAGAGGATGATGGGATTGTGTTGATCAGTGTGTGTCGTGTGTTTTGCTCTTTACAACAAAAGATTCATAGTGGTGGAGAATCACAGTGAAGCAACAGTCACAAAATATGATCTGAGAACGTTTTCCCAACGTTGAACGTTCTGAAACGAGTAGAAACAAAACAAAACATTTCAGAAAATCCTCGCTGAATGATGTTTTTGTGCTGTCGTTCTGAAAATATTATTAAAGACCGGATAACTGAACGAACATTTTATTAGCGTTACTGGAGGAATGTTTGTTCGTAACGTTGAGAGAACCTCGACAGAACGTTTGGGAGACAAAATAAGCTCCAAACTCACTGTGTGTGTGTGTGTGTGTTTTCTCTGCACCATCGCTCTCAGGAACAGATGGAGTGTATTTCCTGCACACTTCCGCCAAACACAAAAAGAAAGGTAGAAGATGTGTGTGTGTGTGTGTGTGCGTGTGTGACCTTTCATAATCCTCTCCTGTTTCCTTTAGCTCTCTTCACACACACAGATCCAGTCTCCTCCCGCGTGTGATCTGACGTCCACACGGAATCTGAAGCAGCAGATTCAGGCTTTTGTCTTCGGCTCCAGGTTCCGTCTGGACGTGATCGTGAGGTCATGTGATTTAATGTGATCTTCTGTTTCCTCAGAGCAAAGGAAGAATTACACCAAAAACAGCATCAACAGCCTGACGGACACGTCGCAGTATCATGTGGAGGTAAGATGCTAATATCACCGAATGTCCGTTGTCTTTTAAACACTGTTTGAGACGCTCCGTGTGGGATTTTCTCCGGCAGCATCTGACCACATTTGTGATGGACCGGAAAGAGGCCATGCTGACCATCGAGGACGGCATCCGGAAACTGCGTCTGCTGGACGCCAAAGGAAAGGTGTGGACGCAAGACATGATCCTGCAGGTGGACGGGAAAGCCGTCAGCCTCCTCGACGATGACAGCAAGGTACGAAAGAGCCCGTCAGCAGCTCTGAGCGCCACACGCTGTGGACTGATCACGTGTGTGTGTGTGTGTGTGTGTGTATGTGTGTGTGCTTCAGAACGAGCTGGAGAACTTCCCTCTGGGCTCCATCCAGCACTGTCAGGCCGTGATCAACGCCTGCAGCTACGACTCCATCCTGGCGCTGGTGTGTAAGGAGTCCGGTCAGGGAAAACCCGACCTGCACCTGTTCCAGTGCGACGACATCAAGGTCATCATTCGTTTTGAATCAGTGAATCATTTGAGTCACAGTGAATCAAGTTTCGAAAAGCGGTTCACATGTGACCGTGTGCTTTGACTCCCTCAGGCCGACTTAATCCACGTGGACATCGAGAGCGCGGTCAGCGATCACAAGGGCGGAAAAGTCAAGAAGAGGCCGGAGGCGCTGAAGTAAGAGTTATGATGATGATGATGATGATGATGATGATGGATGTTGCCATGGTAACGCAGCATCCGTGTCTCTGTTTACGTCAGAATGATCCTGAAGAGTGACGGGACCATCCCTCCGCCCCCGGGAGGCCCCGCCCCCCAGCCTCCAGGAGCTGTCAATCAAGGGGACACCAAGGGCCGAGTGGCCAGTTGGACTGCCTGGACCACTGAGCAGAAGGACTGTGAGTGGATCATGAAACAGGAAGTGCGTCTGTCGTTCCTGTTCCAGAGCGAGTCTCACTCTGTGTGTGTGTGTGTGTGTGTGTGTGTGTGTGTCATCAGATGATCCACAGAGACTTTACACAGAGGTGGACGGGTCGGCTGAGATGAGCGCAGCGCAGGTGGACAGAGATGTGGTGAGTGTCTTCACTGATACGCAACTTCCTGTTCCTGTCTTGCAAGCCAATGAGACGAGTCCATCACTGCTCACCACATAAAACTAACTTTTTGCCGCTCCTGCCAATGCCTGGTGACTTGAGAAAATGGGCATAAATTTTTACTGCCATGAAACTGTTTTTGATAAAAAAAAACATGCAGAACTAATTGGGGAAACAATGCAATTTTTTGATAAAAATAGAGATTGCAATTTATAATACATTTTTTATTTTTTGACATGTTACAGCAAATCCTCAATCACATTCTGGACGACATCGAACACTTCGTCACCAAACTGCAGAAAGCTGCCGAGGCCTTCAACGAGCTCTCCAAACGCAAGAAAACCAAGAAGAGCAAGAAGAAAGGGCCTGGAGGTGAGCGCTTCTGTCACGAGTGTGTCACGAGTGTGTCTCAAGTGTGTCTCAAGTGTGTCTCGAGTGTGTCTCGAGTGTGTCTCGAGTGTGTCTCGAGTGTGTGTCTCGGGTGTGTCACGAGTGTGTGTCGAGTGTGTCACGGGTGTGTGTCGAGTGTGTCTCGAGTGTGTGTCACGGGTGTGTGTCGAGTGTGTCACGAGTGTGTGTCACGAGTGTGTGTCACGGGTGTGTCTCGAGTGTGTCTCGAGTGTGTCACGAGTGTGTGTCTCGGGTGTGTCACGAGTGTGTGTCGAGTGTGTCTCGAGTGTGTCTCGAGTGTGTCTCGAGTGTGTCTCGAGTGTGTCTCGAGTGTGTCTCGAGTGTGTCACGAGTGTGTCTCGAGTGTGTCACGAGTGTGTGTCAAGTGTGTGTCGAGTGTGTCACGGGTGTGTGTCGAGTGTGTCTCGGGTGTGTCACGGGTGTGTCTCGGGTGTGTCTCGAGTGTGTCACGAGTGTGTGTCGAGTGTGTCACGGGTGTGTGTCGAGTGTGTCACGAGTGTGTGTCGGGTGTGTCTCGGGTGTGTCACGGGTGTGTCTCGGGTGTGTCACGAGTGTGTCACGAGTGTGTCACGAGTGTGTGTCGAGTGTGTCACGGGTGTGTGTCGAGTGTGTCACGGGTGTGTCTCGAGTGTGACACGGGTGTGTCACGGGTGTGACACGGGTGTGTCACGGGTGTGTCACGGGTGTGTGTCGAGTGTGTCACGAGTGTGTCTCGAGTGTGTCTCGAGTGTGTCTCGAGTGTGTCACGGGTGTGTGTCGAGTGTGTCACGAGTGTGTGTCGAGTGTGTCTCGGGTGTGTCACGGGTGTGTCTCGGGTGTGTCTCGAGTGTGTCACGAGTGTGTCACGAGTGTGTGTCGAGTGTGTCACGGGTGTGTGTCGAGTGTGTCACGGGTGTGTCTCGGGTGTGTCACGGGTGTGTCTCGGGTGTGTCTCGAGTGTGACACGGGTGTGTCACGGGTGTGTCACGGGTGTGTGTCTCGAGTGTGTCTCGAGTGTGTCTCGAGTGTGTCTCGAGTGTGTGTCGAGTGTGTCACGGGTGTGTGTCGGGTGTGTCTCGGGTGTGTCACGGGTGTGTCTCGAGTGTGTCTCGAGTGTGTCACGAGTGTGTCACGAGTGTGTCACGAGTGTGTGTCGAGTGTGTGTCGAGTGTGTGTCGAGTGTGTCACGGGTGTGTGTCGAGTGTGTCTCGAGTGTGTGTCAAGTGTGTCACGGGTGTGTGTCGAGTGTGTCACGGGTGTGTCTCGGGTGTGTCTCGAGTGTGTCTCGAGTGTGTCACGAGTGTGTCACGAGTGTGTGTCGAGTGTGTGTCGAGTGTGTGTCGAGTGTGTCACGGGTGTGTGTCGAGTGTGTCTCGAGTGTGTGTCAAGTGTGTCACGGGTGTGTGTCGAGTGTGTCACGGGTGTGTCTCGGGTGTGTCACGGGTGTGTCTCGAGTGTGTCACGAGTGTGTCACGAGTGTGTCACGAGTGTGTGTCGAGTGTGTGTCGAGTGTGTGTCGAGTGTGTCACGGGTGTGTGTCGAGTGTGTCTCGGGTGTGTCACGGGTGTGTCTCGGGTGTGTCTCGAGTGTGTCACGAGTGTGTCACGAGTGTGTGTCGGGTGTGTCACGGGTGTGTGTCGAGTGTGTCACGGGTGTGTCTCGGGTGTGTCTCGGGTGTGTCACGGGTGTGTGTCGAGTGTGTCACGAGTGTGTGTCGAGTGTGTCTCGGGTGTGTCACGGGTGTGTCTCGGGTGTGTCTCGGGAGTGTGTCACGGGTGTGTCTCGGGTGTGTCACGGGTGTGTCTCGGGTGTGTCTCGAGTGTGACACGGGTGTGTCACGGGTGTGTCACGGGTGTGTGTCGAGTGTGTCTCGAGTGTGTCTCGAGTGTGTCTCGAGTGTGTCTCGGGTGTGTCACGAGTGTGTGTCGAGTGTGTCACGGGTGTGTGTCGAGTGTGTCACGGGTGTGTGTCGAGTGTGTCTCGAGTGTGTGTCGAGTGTGTCACGAGTGTGTGTCACGGGTGTGTCTCGAGTGTGTCTCGAGTGTGTCACGAGTGTGTGTCTCGGGTGTGTCACGGGTGTGTGTCGAGTGTGTCTCGAGTGTGTGTCGAGTGTGTCTCGAGTGTGTCTCGAGTGTGTCTCGAGTGTGTCACGAGTGTGTCTCGAGTGTGTCACGAGTGTGTCTCGAGTGTGTCTCGAGTGTGTGTCGAGTGTGTGTCGAGTGTGTCACGGGTGTGTGTCGAGTGTGTCTCGGGTGTGTCACGGGTGTGTCTCGGGTGTGTCTCGAGTGTGTCACGAGTGTGTCACGAGTGTGTGTCGAGTGTGTCACGGGTGTGTGTCGAGTGTGTCCCGGGTGTGTCCCGGGTGTGTCTCGGGTGTGTCTCGAGTGTGACACGGGTGTGTCACGGGTGTGTCACGGGTGTGTGTCGAGTGTGTCACGAGTGTGTCACGAGTGTGTGTCGAGTGTGTCTCGAGTGTGTCACGGGTGTGTGTCGAGTGTGTCTCGGGTGTGTCTCGGGTGTGTCTCGGGTGTGTCTCGGGTGTGTCTCGGGTGTGTCTCGGGTGTGTCTCGGGTGTGTCTCGGGTGTGTCTCGGGTGTGTCTCGAGTGTGACACGGGTGTGTCACGGGTGTGTCACGGGTGTGTGTCGAGTGTGTCACGAGTGTGTCTCGAGTGTGTCACGAGTGTGTCACGAGTGTGAGTGTGTCTCGAGTGTGTCACGAGTGTGTCACGAGTGTGTCTCGAGTGTGTCTCGAGTGTGTCTCGAGTGTGTCTCGAGTGTGTCTCGAGTGTGTCTCGAGTGTGTCACGAGTGTGAGTGTGTCTCGAGTGTGTCACAAGTGTGTCACGAATGTGTTTGGTGTGTGTCTTTGACCAGAGGGAGTTTTGACGCTGAGAGCTAAACCTCCATCACACGACGAGTTTGTGGACTGTTTCCAGAAGTTCAAACATGCCTTCAACCTGCTGGTGAGTGTCGCTAACCTGTCGTATGAGTCAGGGATCATTTCTGTTCAGGGATTATTAATTTACTCACTAATTTTTAGCTGGAGAATCATTTATATTCTCTGATGTGATGATTGATCGTCGTTGCAGGGGAAGTTGAAGAACCACATTCAGAACCCCAGCGCTGTGGATCTGGTTCACTTCCTGTTCAATCCGCTCAGACTGGTACGTGTTCTGATGCCGTGTGCGTCTGGACAGCGGTTCTGTCCCACTGACGCTCCTGTGTTTGTGTGTCAGGTGATCCAGATGTCTGGAGGAATTGAGCTGGCTAAAAGTGTCATCGTTCCCCTCCTCACCAGAGAAGCCATCGACTTCCTGCACACGGCGGGTTCAGCGGAGGAGAGACGCCTGTGGGTCACGCTGGGAGACGGATGGACCAAGTGCAGGTACTGGAGCATCATGCCACTCTCTCATGTGTTCCTGAACGTGTGTGAAGAACGGGATTTTCTTCGGTCTGTTGTGAAATTGTACTCACTTCCTCTAAAATGACATTAGGTGTCCGAGCATCAGACTTTTCACCTGCAACAACTGATCATAGTTCATTACTTTTAAGAATCTGAACCGACCGTTATTTAAATCTCACTGCGGCTCTGATACATGTAACCGACAACACTATAAATTCAATATATCTGGACCTAAATTGGAGGATTAATCCCACCATCAATCTATATCATCACATCATCCAGCTGTAAAACTCGACAGTATGACTTTCGGTAACGCTGCTTTGAAACGATTGTGAGAAGCAGTAAAGAAACGTGACTCATCTTGTCTTGAGGTTGGAGTGGCCGAAGGATCACCCGTTTCCTTCGCACACACTGCGTTTCCGGGACGGCTGGGAGCCGCCGGTGCTGGTGTCGCGCGAGCAGGACGTGGCTCAGCTGGCGGAGACTCTCAGTGCGGCACAGGCCGAGGCTCAGAGGCCGGGAGACCGACCGCCGCACCACGTGAGACGCACTTTCTGCTTTAAACTTCACAGCGTGACGTTCTTTGATTTGTTGAAGTGAAAGTGTTTTTTGTCCCGACAGCAGCCGGTGGTCCAGGACTTGACCTGCGCAGACGGGTACGGCTCCAGTAACAATTCTTACAAGCGTTTGCACCTGCTGGAGCCAGACAAGGCCGTGGCTGCTTTTAAACAAGCGGTCAGCCGTCATGTAGATAGGTAAAACCCATCTGGGTACAAGCGACCGCACCGCGCGCCCTGGAGAACCGTCTCGCCGCGCACACTTCTGTTCTGGGGCTTTCTGGGTTTCTCTAATAAACTCTCAGCTGACCTGAACTCTGTTAGACTGTCTTCAGATGGAGTAAAGTCTCTCTTCCCGTCTCGTTCTCCTGCTATGAGACGCTCCTCCACGGCGGCGGCGGTCAGAAACGCCATTCATCAGTAGATTCAGCATTAAAGAGTGAATGTGTTTTAGATGTGGTTTCCTGGTTTTCCAGCACAAATATCTACATTCTTAAATCAAGATACATTTAATAGAATAAATAGAACAAAACCAACTGATATTTAAAACTCCTGATAAAACAAAACAATCTATTACTAGATTCAACTGGAAAACAACATTACTTTTCTTAGCCTGTTGGCTCATATTTGTCTTGTTTAAATCTAAAGTATCTTCATTCAGGGATTTTTCTGCTCCAGTAAATGTATCTTGATTTAAGAGTGTTTAGATGTTTGTGCTGGAAAACGAGACTCTGAGGAGGAACATCATGTTTTCAGTGTAACTCTTTCTTGTTTGTGGAGGTTCATTGATATTTCCTCTCAGAAACCTGGAGGCTCACAGCAGGACGCAGCTGAGAAACTTTGCCAAATCCAAATATGACTTTGTGGCCAGAAACAACACCGAACTGTCCGTGGTCAAAGACGAGGTGGTGGAGGTACGGTCATGTGACGGTGTGACATCAGCGAGCTGTGCACGTGTGCGGTGTTGTGACGTGTCGATCTGATTGGTCATCAGGTGTTGGACGACAGGAAGCAGTGGTGGAAGGTGCAGAACGGGGCGGGCGCTTCGGGATACGTGCCAAACAACATCCTGGAGATCAGCCGGGCGGTGGACGTGACGGGCCGCGGGGAGCCCATCTACAGCCACACCATACAGGTGACCCATCAGCTCTTCTGTCTTCATGTCTCATTCAGTCTTTTTCCTCTCGTCCCCTTGTTTTGCCACATCATACAATCATTATTTGTGTTCGTCTGTTCATCTTAAAGCTAATGATGCCAAAAAAGGAATTTGAGTTGTTTAAGGTAAACGTGTGTGTGTGCATTAGTTTAGTTAGTTTATCTCCCTGTGTGTGTGTGTGTTTCTGCCATATTTTGGGTACAAAACCTCCAATTAGTGCCCCATTATCTTTGCTTTCATGCAGTGAGTAATAGAGCTGTTCAAGTGTTAAAGATCAAAGTGCACGATGAATAAAGTTTTTGTCTCCTAAAAGAAAGAAGTGAGTCGTCAGTAATTCCAGTCTCGCATCTAATTTGCATAATGCCCGCCTCTGCTCCTCATTGGCTGAACAGCGTCTCTTTGCCCCGCCCTCAATCACTGCAGTCGTATCTGAGACTGGAAGAGTTCGGTTCGTTCGTCGCTGTTTCCTGCTGATCCACTTTGATGAGATTGATACAGTAAAACTGATCCGGTTTAAAACATGCAAGTTTTCTGTCAGGTTTAAGTTATAGTATTTATAACGAGCTGCATATAAAAACAGAAGAACCCTATAGAATGACCTCATCTAGATAAGTAAAGGTGTGTGTGTTTTATTTGCTGTGTGTGTTCAGTTTGTTTTGATTTCCTGTTGTTTATCTCCCTGTGTGTGTGTGTGTGTGTGTGTGTGTGTGTTTTTTATTTGCTGTGTGTGTGTTTGTTGTGTTGAATTTGATTTTCATGTCACTCTTCATCTTTCTCTCAAGCAATTACTGGGCGAGTTAAACGAGGTAACTGAATTATTTTGCAGTGAAACTCTTAATAAATCATGTTTTGGTGTTCAGGACGTGACATACGGTGTATATTATTATCTGTGTCGATGGTCAACACTATTAAATCAGTGTTTATGTTGATCTGTGCGTTAAAGACCTCATGAAATCAGATTTGTGGATTTGATGTTTTTTTGAGCTCATCTGTGAATCGATATGAGACGATTCATTTCAGCTGTAAAGCAGCTCTGAAAGAGTCATTCAGATCGAATCAGTTTGGAATTTATTAGTTTAGTATAATAAAGAATTGTGTAGTATGAAAGTTCATTTTCTTCATCATCATCATGTGATCAAGGCAGGTCTACAGCATTACAAAAAGCACAAGCGCTTCAGTATGCCCCGCCCCCAGATCTGAACAGGAAGTGTTTCAGCTGGGGTTTCATGGGGTCTTGATGGCAGCGGTGTGAGTCTGAGTGATGTTTGTGTGGCTCTCTACAGAAGCAGCGGTCAGATTATGTGCCCAAGCCGACGGTGACGGAAGCCCCGCCCACGCCGACGCCCCCTCCTCCTCCTGCCCCGCTGCCCCCCGTAGCCGCCCCCCCACCAGTGGCTCCGCCCACCAACAACGTTGAACCAAACGCCACCGAAGTCAGCGAGAACGACAGCGTGACGATGAGAGACCATCAGAGAGAGAGACCCGCGCCAGCCAACCGTACACACACACACACTCACACACACACTCTCACACACACACACACTCTCACACACACACACACACACACACTCTCACACTCTCTCACACACACACTCACACACACTCTCACACTCACACACACTCACACACTCACACTCTCACACACTCACACACACTCTCTCACACTCTCACACTCACACTCTCTCACACTCTCACACTCACACACACACTCTCACACACACACACTCACACGCACTCTCTCACACTCACACACACTCACACTCTCACACTCACACTCTCACACACACACACTCACACACACACACACACTCACACTCACTCACACACTCTCACACTCTCACACTCTCACACACTCATACTCTCACACTCACACACTCTCACACTCACACACTCTCACACACTCACACTCACACACACTCTCACACACTCACACTCACACTCACACACACTCACACTCACACACACTCACACACTCTCACACTCACACACTCACACTCACACACACTCTCACACTCACACACACTCTCACACTCACACTCTCACACACTCACACTCACACACTCTCTCACACACACACACACACGCACACACACACACTCTTTAGATAGAAGTGTGTGTCAGATGTGTGAGCGTAACTGTTGTGTCTCTCAGGACGGAAGTCCAACATGGAGGAGGTTCAGGACGAGCTGATGCACAGACTGACTCTGGGCCGCAGCGCTCAGAAGAAGTTCCAGGCTCCGTCTCGCTCCAGCAGTCTGCCGGCCGTCAACATCACGTACGACTCCACGCCGGAGGAGGTGAAGGCCTGGCTGGAGGTCAAAGGCTTCAGCGCCGTGTGAGTGAACCGGTTTAACACCCGTCCATTCAAACGTGAACACAGATCCAAACCAGCTGCAATACGGATCTGAAGTTTGTCAGTTCAGTTCAGTTCTCATCCGACAGGAAATGTCTGTGTTCAATACTTCCTGCTCTGTTTGATGACCATGAATCTTGTTTAAGTAGTTGTTTTGTCCCGCAGGACGATCAACAGTCTGGGCGTCCTGACCGGCGCTCAGCTCTTCTCTCTGAACAAGGACGAGCTGAAGACCGTGTGTCCGGACGACGGAGCCCGAGTCTTCAGCCAGCTCACTGTCCAGAAAGCTGCTCTCGAGGTGGGTCAGAGTCTTCATTCATCCCTCCTTTATTTCTCTCCTCATTCTTCTAAAACTCTTCTGCTGATATTTCTGTGTCATCATCGAGCGTCTCGGACCGGATCGCGTCACGTTCACCGTAACGATTCCGTAGAGTAACTGTGTTTATTGACGTCTACACCAGAATATTGCTCAGCTCTGGCAAGTGTCCCTTTGGTTTTTCTGTGGTGTTTTTACTGTCTGCAGGTTTTCTTCTGACCCTCCCATGATCTTCACACGTAATCCACGTTCCTCTGAAGGTACTTTAGTTCATCGTAGTGAGGCGTCTTGTCTCTGTTGGACAGGTTCTGTTAAAGCATCATGAACCGCTCATAAACTTCTGGGTCGGTTCGCACCAGCTGATAAGAAATTATTTGTATTTGAAATGATAAGAAGTCAAGTCAGATTTATTTCTATAACACTTTATTCAATACAGATCAATTCATCAGTTTGAGGAAAATTCAATTTCAGCTGTAAAGCTCTATTTAACTCTCATCCAACAGTGTTATCTTCCTGATAATTTACTCATCCCCAAGTCATGGAAAAGAAATGAAGGTTTTTGAGGAACTCATTCCAGGATTGTTCTCCATATAGTGGACTTCAATGGGGTTCAACGGGTCCAAATGTCAGTTTCAGTGCAGCTTCAAAGATCTACATGATCCAGACGAGGAATAAGAGTCTGATCTAGAGAAACCATCACACATTTTATACTAAAATAGACATTATATAGTTTTTAAGCACAAATGCTGGTCTTGCACTGCTCTGATGCGCCACACATCACGTCATCACGCTGGGAAGGTCACGTGACGTAGGAGGAAGTACCGCGGTAAAACTCCATCTCATTTTCTCCTCCAACTTAAATCGTCCGACATTTTACCTTTTTTTGTAAAGGCGTTTGATTTGGTCTTTGCTCGTTCACTTTGTGAACACTGGATCGGTACTTCCTCCTGCGTCACGTGACCTCTCCAGCGTGATGACGTGATGTGTGGAGCATCAGAGCAGTGCAAGACCAGCATTTGTGCTTAAAAACTATATTTTTGTATAAAATGTGTGATGGTTT
>CM076066.1:135000-152500 GCA_038088235.1 Zacco platypus | reverse complement strand
AAGCTGTGAAGTCTTGAATGTGACGTGCACGCGCATGTTGTTGGTGTTCGATGCTGCTGTAGCGCATGCGCAGCACTAGAGGGCGACACACACCCGCTGCTGTAATACATGAGAACCTTTATGTATCATTCATTGACAAAACGCATATAAACATTCGCTATAATGTGTGTTTGTCATCTTGACGGCGACACAAAGATTCTGAATGATTTAAATATAAATGGATTTAAACTGGGTTTGAAAGCTTTTATCATTTTAAAGCAATTATTTGATGGAAAATGCAGTAAAAATTGTGAAATATTATTCCAATGCAGAACAGCTGTTTTCTATGAATATACAGTAGTGTAATGTATTCCTGCCTTCAGTGTCACATGATCCCTCAGAAATCATTCTTTTTTCTCAGTCCTCTGTAATGTTGTATCAATGTAAAATTCTAAGTTTTGCAAATAAAACGAATAAAAAGAGAAAGTTGTGTCTGATGTTTTCATGTTTTCGTCACTCTCAGGTGAGGTCGGTGTGTCGCCCTCTAGTGCTGCGCATGCGCTACAGCAGCACCAACACAATGGAGCGACACTGAGCGCGCGCACGTCACAATGAAGAGTTCACGGTGACGCTGAAGGATGTGAGGGAATCAGCTCTTGATGAATGATTGTCGGTGTGCTCATTCACTGCTACTAAACATTTAGATTAGTGTGCATCTCAGATCAGTGTGTGTGTGAGCGAGAGACTTCTTCATCATCTTCATCATCATCATCGCGGAGGACAAAGACACAGAAATGGGTCACAGCAGCGGCTGATCTCATGGTAGGGGTTTGATCTCCATCATTCGCTGCTCAAATCAGAGAGAGATCCTGAATGTGTTTGTGTTCGTGAGATTCTCTGGGCTTTTGTCGACACATTTACTCGCTCGCTGATGATCGTGTCGATTTAGCCAATAAAATCAGCAGGTCGTATATTTCATTTCGTGGTGTGTTACTAACGCAGCTCTAATATGGAGTTCGTCGCGGTTTTCAGGTGTTTTGTGTTTCATAAGGGTTGCATCACGTCACACACCGGACACTGTTCCAGTGATGCTCAGTCTCCATGGCGACCAGCAGCATCACATCATCTCTGACACTGAGCAGCAGCTCGAGTGAATGTGTGAATGCTGAGCTCGAGCTGTTTCTGCTTTTATGATGTTCTGTGATAAACCTTCCTCTACAGGGATCAAAGTTCTGCCTGCCGGAGATTCACAGCGAGAGTGTATGAGAGAGAGTGTGTGTGTGTGTGTGTGAGAGAGTGTGTGTGTGTGTGTGTGTGTGTGTGAGAGAGAGAGTGATCTGTGAACCCGAATGACTGGAAGGAATCAGATGGAGATCAGCCTTCACAAGAACAACATCGGTTAGTCAACTCTTCATTATCTACTGCTATTTATTTACATATTTATACACTTTTATGAGAAAGATCATTACAAAACCTAGTAACTTTAAGAAAAAGTTAATTCAAAGTTATCTGGAATGTTCTCAAAACGTTAGCACTAAAACATCATTCATGCGGTGTTTGTTTCTGAACGTTCAGAGAACATTAAAATAACGTTCCCATAATGTTTGAAGAATGATAGAATGTAATGTTCATATAACCAAGAAAAAACATTTTAAAACATTCAGAATGAATGTGAACTTTAGCTAAACGTTCTTCTGCATGTTCGTTTGTCAGTGTTCGTATCAAATCACTTTGAACTGAGATTTATTTTCAGGAAGTGCAGCAATAACTGTTGTGTGAATGTACAGAGTTCAGAGGAGCTGATGACTCGCTCCAGATCTTTGGACTTCAGATAAGCTGCTTTGTTCTCGCTCAGGTCTGTGAGGACGTCTCTCTTCTCCACCCGTTCCTCAATCCTCCGTCATGTACGTCAGCTCTGGGTTCGTCCGGACGGCGGTCCTGCTCACGTGTGTCGTCCTGCGGGCCCTCGGCGGGACGCTCGACCCCGACAGAGAGACGTGTTACTCTCGCCAGCATCGGGACGTCGCCGTGAACACACACGCGGCTCTGGATCCGCAGGGAGCCTTCATGGAGGCCCGAGCGAAGCCGTCGGAGAAAGACTGCATCCTGACCTGCTGCTCGGAGGACGTGAAGCCAGGTAATGACCGCGTGTGCTTCTGTGCCGCCGCGCCGCAGCCCTCCTCACGCCTGTTCTCCTCCCGCAGGTTTCAGGTGTAACCTGGTGGTGTATCACCCGCCGGAGCGGCCCGGAGATCAGAACTGCCAGCTGTTCCACTGTCCGACCGAGAGGGACTGTCCACTGATGCCGGCCAAGCCTGGGGTCAACACCTACAACATATTCAAGGGTGAGCAGAACATCTTCATCAGCTCTGTGTTTAAAACACTGGTGTGATTGTGTTCACAGACTACACCACTGAACAAACACTGAACAAACACCGAACAAACACTGAACAAAACACTGAACAAACACTGAACAAACACTGAACAAAACACCGAACAAACACTGAACAAACACTGAACAAACACTGAACAAACACTGAACAAATCACCGAACAAACACTGAACAAACACTGAACAAAACACAGAACCAAACACTGAACAAAACACAGAACCAAACACAGAACCAAACACTGAACAAACACTGAACAAACACTGAACAAACACCGAACAAACACTGAACAAACACTGAACAAACACTGAACAAACACCGAACAAAACACTGAACAAACACTGAACAAAACACCGAACAAAACACCAAACAAACACTGAACAAACACTGAACAAACACCGAACAAAACACTGAACAAACACTGAACAAAACACCGAACAAAACACCAAACAAACACTGAATAAACACTGAACAAAACACAGAACAAAACACCAAACAAACACCGAACAAACACTGAACAAAACACTGTACAAACACTGAACAAACACTGAACAAAACACTGTACAAACACTGAACAAAACACTGAACAAACACCGAACAAAACACCGAACAAAACACCAAACAAACAATGAACAAAACACCAAACAAACACTGAATAAACACTGAACAAAACACAGAACAAAACACCAAACAAACACTGAACAAACACTGAACAAAACACTGTACAAACATTGAACAAAACACTGAACAAACACCGAACAAAACACCGAACAAAACACCAAACAAAACACCAAACAAACACTGAATAAACACTGAACAAAACACAGAACAAAACACAGAACAAACACCGAACAAACACTGAACAAAACACCGAACAAAACACCAAACAAACACTGAATAAACACTGAACAAAACACAGAACAAAACACCAAACAAACACCGAACAAACACTGAACAAAACACTGTACAAACACTGAACAAAACACCGAACAAAACACCAAACAAACACAGAACAAACACCGAACAAAACACTGAATAAACACCGAACAAACACTGAACAAAACACTGAACAAAACACTGAACAAAATGGACAAGCGTGAGGATTTGAGTGAGTTTGACGAGGACCGAATGGATCAGAGCATCTCCAGAACCGCAGCTCTTGTGGGATGTTCCCGTCTGCAGTGGTCAGGATCTGTCAGAAGTGGTCGAGGAAGGAACGGTGGTGGGTTACTGTTTGGATTTGTTTTAGTTACTTGTAGTTATGGATAATGTACAGTTATCACTATAGTAAGTACATGTAGTAACGTGGAACTACGGCGCCGTAAAATGAAGTGTTACCCAGTGGTGAACCGGACACAGGGTCACGGGCGGCCGAGGCTCATTGATGCCCGTGCGGTCCGATCCAACAGACGAGCTCCTGCCGCTCAAACCGCTCCAGAAGTTAATGCCGGTTCTGATAGAGAGCTGTCAGAACACACAGAGCATCAGTTTGTGGCTTTCAGCAGGATAATGCTCCTGACACAAAGCAGAAACGGTTCAGGACGGGTTTGAGGAGCACAACGAGTTTGAGGCGTTGACTCGGCCTCCAAATCCCCCAGATCTCAATCCGATGGAGCATCTGTGGGACGTGCTGAACAAACAAGTCCGATCCATGGAGGAAACACCTCAGATCTGCTGCCAACATCTTGGAGCAGATCCCACAGAACACCTTCAGGGTCCAGAGGAGTCCTCGACGGGTCAGGGCTGTTTTGGTGACCAACTCAATATTAGGAAGCTCATAATGTAATGCCTGATGTGTGTGTACAACTTAATAAAGAATCAAAAGAATCTGTAATATATGTGGATTGATTATATTGATCAATTATTTGGTTTCTGACAGTGTTCACCTGAAAAATAATTCTTTTTGCAATTGTATTGATCTCCTCAGGTTTAACTCATCCAACAACTAAAGCAAATGGAAGAATAACAGCCAAACCCGCAGCCAGTGTTCAGACACAACTGACCACGACCACCACCACACCTCCTCCACCATCCACGAAATCAACACCCACAACCACAACCACGAAATCAACACCCACAACCACAACCACAACCACGAAATCAACACCAGCACCCACAACCACCATGACACCGCCACCGACCAGCACTGAAGAACCGCCGACTGAGTCACAAACGCCCGTGATGCTGGTAACCGTCGCCATGACGACCGTACCCGCTGCCACGACAACCACCACACGATCCACCACCACAACATCTAGAAGCACCAGCACTAAAGCGCCGCGGCCTCCCGTCAAACCCAACAGAGGCAGGAAACCCAGCAAACCGTCCAGACCAGAAACACATTCAGTGAAGCCCGTCAGAGCCACTGAGATTCCCACTACAACCACCACCACCACCACCACAACTACACCCACAACTACCACAACTACACCCACAACTACCACAACCACCACCACAACTACACCCACAACTACACCTACAACTACACCCACAACTACCACAACTACACCTACAACTACCACAACCACCACCACAACTACCACCACAACTACTACTACAACTATAACTATAACCACAACCACCACCGCTCCCACGCCTCCGCCCGCCGAGAGGCCGACTGCCGCCGTGCTTGAGACGGAGAGCGATTCGAAGCGCCGGGGTTTGGGTTCGGTTCTGCTGAAGCCCAAGGTGTCGCGGATGATGTGGAAGAACAGCCTGGTGGCCATCGTGGTGATCACGCTCATCTTCCTCGTGCTCATCCTCGCTCTGGTGGCTCGGAAGGCCATGGAGTCGTTCGACAGACGCCACTACACCCGCCTGGAGCTCAACGACCTGCACTACGAGGTTTAACACTCGACGGATGATCTCATGGCGAGAAAAGCTTTTACCATGTTCAGGCTGTTTGGTTTCCACGCTTCGAGGAGAGGAATAAAAAGCAATACACTGAACTCAGGTCGCCTCAAACGATGAAACGAAGGCTGAGATCTTGTGAGATGTTTCTCAGACTGCACACGTGTCTCGTTCGCTCTCAGTAAACTTCATTAGCATTCTGTTCTGTTGTGAGAAGCACTTCACGTCTCCTACTTCAGTGTCGTGGCTGTTTATTTCACAGTGTTGTTGTGTCACATGACCGCCGGAGAGACTTCCACTCGCGTTTCTTATTTTCAGTGTAATTGAAGGAGTGTGTGGAGGTTTGTGATTCTCTGATGGACGTGTTTCTGCGGTCCGGCGTTGATTTCAGCATGCAGCAGATTCACCAAATCACTCTTTCTTTTAATCTTATTCTGCTTCGGTATTTTCTAATCTGTTATTATATGTTGTTGGTAATTTTTTGGTGAGCCTTGGCTTTTACAGACACCTTGAGATTAATGTGATTATTTCTCTTGCAAGAAATAAAAAGGAGTCTTTTTCAATATTTACAAGATTTCTGATTGCATTTCAGCTCTTCTGTATGATGTTATGAGTAAATAATGTTTCAAAAGCTCATGTAAAATCCCTAAAAACAAACAAACCTTGCAGTCAACTGATATGACTTTTTTACTTGACAATGAGAGAACGGATTTACACATTAAATTAATCATTTTATTCAGTTAAATTGATCAAAAATAACAGAAAAGACCTTTATAATGTTACAAAAGATTGTGTCAAATGCTGTTCTTTTCAACTTTCTATTCATCAAAGAATCATGAAAAATACAATGTATCACAGTTTCCACAAACATCTGAACACTGATGATAGTCATAATGTTTGTTGATCATCAAATCATCATATCAGAATGATTTCTGAAGGATCATGTGACTGAAGACTGGAGGAATGATGCTGAACATTCAGGAATAAATTATGATTTACATTCACATAGAAAACATAAATAGAATATTCAGCTTCACTACAGAAAAAAACTCTGCAGTTGTAACATTAAGTAACAGATATACACTTTACAGGCTACATCCCAGCTAACAAATACGTTCTAAAAACGTTTTGCTAACGTTCTCATTACATTATAAAAATGTTATTAATTAATGTTCAAAAGACCAGTTTTTGTAAAACATTTTTGATCGCTATTCCAACGTTACAGAAACGTTAAGGGAATATTCCATTGTATCAGTCTTTAAATATGATGGCAACGTTACTTTTGAATGTTCCATGAACGTTTTGAGAACATTAATAAAGAACAGATCATTTTAAATGAACGTTCCCTATTAGTTAGGATGGTGTAATATATACAAACATAGTATAATATCCCTGCAATCCCAAACGAAAATTAACCATGTTTTATTTTGTTTTTATAATAAAGGTGTAATAACCATGTTTTTTTTTTGTTTTTATAATAAAGGTATAATAACCATGTTTTTTTGTTACCACCACAGTTTTAATTCAAATACAATGGTTAAACTAGGGTTAGTGTAGCAAAACCATGGTTAATTTGTGGTTTCCATGGTTTATGGTTTTATTTGTAGTAAACCCGTGGTTTTCGTAAGGGAAGTGACACAAATCACACAAAAATCATATCTCTGAGTCTGAAAACTGCAATATAAGGTGATATTGGAGAATAAATGAGAGACAATGAACAATAAACGAGTATTAATGAAGTGTAATTCATTAATGATGTCGCTTTGTGTTGTTTTGTGTTTCGGGCCGCAGCACGCACCGCTGCGTGAAAAACTAGTCCCATCGGAATGCGATTCCCAGCCTTTGTACGCGCGTCCACGACGCTCGCGACGCTCCACATCCCACAGTTCTCTGTTTGTTCTGCGTCTCCGCCGCACTACGATCCGATACAGAGAAAAAGAGTGAGGCGAATGAGGTGAAATACAACAATAGAGAGTGATTAGTGAGCAGAGCAGACGGGGATCTGTGGAAAGAGAGCCGGAGAGCCAGGCGGAAGGGTTTGGAAGCGTCCGGGCATTTTTCCTGTGAGCGGAAGGAGACGGACGGACGGACGGACACACTGAAACACTGAAACAATCAAATCGATGAAAACCCGCAACGGAGAATCAACGCGAAGAATCCGAATCACAGACACACGCAGCCGGAGCGATGCGAGCGAAGCGGCGCGGCTGAGCGTTGAAGATGTGTGCCGTACTACAGAGTCTCTTACTGTGTACTTTGTGTTTGCAGATACGGGGTGAGTTTCATTTACGGCGCTTGATTTGTTCACGAATCGCCTTGATCTAATGATTCTCTGGATCGAATCTCTGTAAATACGCGCGCGTGTGTGTGAATCAAACGCGTGGTTTCGTGTGGCGTGAATCAGTGCTGTTGTTTCGTGTGTCGATAAGCTTTATTGTTGGAGCTACAGATGTGTAACGTGTTTGTTTGTGTTGTTTGTGTTTGTGAGCTCGCTTGGAGAACCGCGGCCGTGTGAATCTTCACCATCAAACTCGCTCGTTTTCAGCTGCAGCAACAAAAACCCTCGAATATCTCAATGATTTCTCGTCATTTCTGTGGCCTGTGAGCGAGTTTTGTGTGAGAGCAGCTCTTGTGCTTCAGCTGGTGAAGTTACACACACAAACTGCAGCCGAACTCGATTCTTTCGAGGATTTGTGTTCGGTTCGCTCTTGTGTTTGTGTGATTCACTCTTAAAAATTAAGGTCTAACACCTTCCCAGAGCACAAAATGTTCTTTTTAGTGAGGGGGAAAGGGTTTTTAACAGTATTAAAACGCTCTTCGCGTTAAGAAAACATGTTTCTTTTGAGAACTGATCATTGAAAACCCAAAATGATTCTTGTGTGGAATTGCTGTAAAAAAACTTTATTTTTAAGAATGCAGAGAAACACTTTAGCCCTGAAGTGAGTTGTTGGTGTTGGTAAACAGTTTGTTTAACAGCTGTTCAACAAAAGCCAGCCGCGAGGAACTGTAAAATACCAGCAAAAAGGTTGACATGATCCAAGGCCAAATATTAAGTGTCCAGAAAGCTCCATGTTTCCACGATCTGCTCTTGGCCGAGCTCTGGCACGGGCTTCAGTCACTTCTGCAAGTTTCTAAATATTTGAAAAAGGAAATTCCCCATGTTAGAAAAACAGGCCGTCGGCTGGAGGCGAGAAGCTTGAGGTCGATCCAGAGCGAAGTGCCGGTGTTTTGTGGTGGATGTGTCAAATTGAGGTTTGATTCGCTGCCAGATCCCTGCGGAGTCGCCGGCCTCCTCGCTGGATCCGCTGGAATAAATAGCAATTAGTTTCACGGTATTAGTTTTACAGGAGCAGGTGATCGTTCGGAGTTACAGTACATGATATTATCCGAAGTGAAACGTTCCCAACACAGCGAAAAAATCTAGTTGTTCCTCGTTTTTCAGTAAACAAGACTTCATATCTTCAGTCATTTTGCTTCCGCACCAAATGCTCCTTGATTTAAGAGTGTTTGTGCCGGAGCGCAGGAGCCGCTCACACCTGAATATGATTCACCATCGTGTTGTTCAGCCGTGACCTCTGACCTCTTCTCTCTCTGTTCACAGGCCTGCCGCTCCTCCTGTACGCGAACCGGCGGGACCTGCGTTTGGTGGACGCGGCTCACGGTCGGGCGAACGCCACCGTGGTGATCGGCGGTCTGGAGGACGCGGCGGCGGTGGATTATGTTTACGCGCAGGGACTGATTTACTGGAGCGACGTGAGCGAGGAGTCCATCAAACGGACGCTGTTTAACGGCTCGACGCCCAGCGGGATTCAGACCACCATCGTGTCCAATCTGGCCTCTCCGGACGGCTTGGCCTGCGACTGGATGGGGAATAAGCTCTACTGGACCGACTCGGAGACCAATCGGATAGAAGTGGCCGAACTGGACGGGACGTACCGGAAAGTATTGTTCTGGCAGGATCTGGACCAGCCCAGAGCCATCGCTCTGGATCCGCGCCGAGGGTGAGTAGCGTGGGCTCTTCTGCTTGAGAAACGGCTCGTGTCGAGGAACTGCGGCATGTTGCGTCTTGTTTTCTGGATGTTTATGTTTAACAGGCCGGTAGTTACAGGTCTGCTTAAACACAGACATGGATCTCAGTCTGTTCCAGCTCATTTCTTTCAGGTTGTTTGTGGAAAACTAACCATCTGAGATCATGTTGAGAAGATGGTGTAGTGTCTCCGGAGCGGTTCAGACTCGCGCTGTTGAAATCACACTCCATTTCCCGCTAAACCAAGATCTGCGTCACAGCAAATGTTCTTACGGCTTTCAGGCCATTTGTCGTTGTTTTGAGAGATCAGATCATCCTTCATTTGAGAGTCAAACACCTTCATATCGCCCTAAAACTCCACTGAACCACCGCATGAGAAGATCATGCTCTTCCAGAACACAACTGAGGAAAAGAATTAAAATTATGAGTTTTTGTCTGTCGACGTGGTCTTAAATGGTTCGTTCACCCAAAAATGAAATTTGTCATTCGTTGCTCTCCCTCATGTGGTTCCACACCTTCGTTCATCTTCACAATTAAGATATTTTGATGAATCTGAGAGATTGAATTTGATTTCTATTGAAACCAACAAAATCAACACTTTCAAGGTCCAGAAAGGAAGTAAAGACATGGTTGAAACAGTCACGTGATGCAGTGGATGAACCTGAGTGTGATGAAGTGAGACACATCTTCAGTGTTTGCGTCCGAACGCCGGCTCATTATTGGCCAATGCCTGTATCAGCATCACCGAATCTGTCGTGCTGATCACGTGACCTGAGCCGGCCAATACTGAGCCGCCGTTCGGACGAAAACACTGAAGCTCTGCAGCGTAAATGTTGTACGAGTCTGACAGAAGAGACGAGTTTGTTGAATGAAGTTGTTTTTGCGCACAGAAAGTGTTCTGGTCTCTTGATCCACTGCATCACGTGACTGTTTTAACCACGTCTTTACTTCCTTTCTGGAGCTTGAAAGTGTCATAAACCTCATCAAAAACATCTTCATGTGTGTCTGAAGATGAACGAAGGAGTGGAACCACATGAACTCATGACTGAAATCTCAGTTTTAGGTGAACGAACACTTTAATTAGATTTTGTTTTGTCATCATTTCAATTTATTATGTCAGTTTCAACTCTTTCTATCAGAATTCTGACTTTTTAATGTCCGTTATGAGTTACAAAAGCATGTTTTTTCTTTCGTAATAATGTTTTGGTGATTTTCTGTTGGTCTAGAGTGTTTTTGGCTTCCTTTAAGTAATTGTTCATGTTTGAAGACCCCGTGAAATCAGACGTGTGATTGAGTCTCTTCAGCTCTCATGTGAGGTTTAGTGTTTCCTTCGGCTAACCAGGTGAGTCTGTCCGTAACCCGAGCGACTGGTTTTCTCAGGAGGCCTGATGGGTAATCTAGGGCTTGACCAACACAGGCGCTTTTGTTCTGGTCCGAGGTCACGGAGGTCGAGGAGGTTGATTTGTGCTGGTTTGACCTGGGAAAGGCCAAACACTGCCGCACCTGAAGCATGTGACGGACACCTGTCAATCATCACCCGTCTGTTCATGAGTGTGATTTGCAGTGAAGCTGCGCTGTGAGCGCCGGCCGTCGGCTTCACTGCGTGACGGTCATGTCATCCTTCAGCGTCTCGTGGCCATTGTGGATTTGTGCGTCTCAAATGGTGAACTGGAGTGATTTTGTTCCGCAGGTCTCCAGATACAAACCCTGATCGCCCGACAGCCGGTTGCTGCACGAGTTACCCAGCATGCTTTGCGACCATCAGACTTGTTAGCGTGACGCTCCTCTGGCTTCTGAAATCACAGAAGTAACGTGTGTTTGTGTAACTTTAATTTGACCGATCTAAAATTTAAAACCACTAAAAAGTCTTTTTACATTTTAATTTTAATTTTTAGTGTCTCAGTTTGATTTATTCATTTATTAAAAACTGTTAAAATAAAAATGTAAGATTAAAACAATTTCTTGGGTAAAAACAATGAAAATGCAACACTTGGCAAAAATATAATCAAAAAAAAAAAAATAAACATCAAGTTAATAAAAAAAAGTTACAAACAAAATAAAATGCTGATGGTGTCAGAGCTGCAGCTGAACAAACGACAAATGTGACACGTTCATGTGACGTCCCGCCCCCGTTGCCATGACAACTGTGTTGCGCTGCAGGTGTGACACACTCACACTCTCACACACTTTCTCACACACACACACACAGGTTTGTTGTGCTATCTCAGTGAGGTCGTTCCATAGGTGTAATGGTTTTTCTACTGTACATTCTGCGCCCCCCCACCCCTAAACCTACTAATCACACAAAATGTTCTGCTATTTTACATTTTCAATAAAACATTGTTTAGTGTTTTTAAAGCTATTTGAGGACGCATGAAATGTCCTCATAAAACATGTTTACATCGTAATACCAGTGTAATACACATGACATTATACACGTGTCCTCATAAACCATGAAAACACACACACTCTCACACACAGACACACAGTACACACATGTGAAATGTAACGCACAATTTAAAAATGTAAAAATTAAAGTACACTGTTAAATGAAAACACATCAAGATGCATTTCTTAAATAATAAAAAAAACAAAATAAAATACTAAAATTAAAACTCTTAATTTGACGTGTTTGCTGTAATCATCATCTGTTGGGTTCTGGTGCAGCCGTGTCACGTGACCTGCTGGTCCGGTGATCTGGGTCTGTTGTTGGTGGAGTGTGTTTATAATTGCAGTTGTCTGTTGGCAAATATAGCGGTCAGTCTCATGACCCTCCTGCTTCACTAGCAGAGGTGAAAGGTCGTCAGCGCTCGAGGTGGTGAGGTGTGAGTGTTCCGATGATCTGCTGATCGTGTGATTGTTCCTGCCCGTCACGTCTCGCGTTGTTTATAAAGATTTTTATTATTCATGTGTTTTTATTGTATACCTGAAATACAATGTGTTTGTTTTGGTTGGAAGCGTCTGTCAGTGTTGGTCACATGTTCAGTGCTCTGTGTGCAACCTTTAACACAAACTACAGCGAGCAGACCTACAAACCCACATGTAATGTTCGTTTCTTCTTCTGTGTTCAGGTTCATGTACTGGACGGACTGGGGCGAGGTCCCGAAGATCGAGCGCGCCGGGATGGACGGGACGCGTCGCTCCGTGATCATCGATTCTGAGATCTACTGGCCCAACGGACTGACGCTGGACTACGGCCAGCAGAAGCTGTACTGGGCCGACGCCAAGTTCAACTTCATCCACCGCTCCAACCTGGACGGCTCCGGCAGGTGCGGCGCTCGCACACTTCCCCCTCCGGTCCCGTTCACACGCTGGTGTTTCAGTCCACTTTACAGTCGCGATTCCATAACTATTAAACGTGGGATTCAATTCTGTCATGAATGCAATTCGATAACGACGAAGCTTGCGATCTCGATTCAGTAAAGATTCATTTGTCCATATATATCAGGCTCGGATCATGTCCGTGTTTAAGGATTAAAATCCCTCTGAACTAAAGCTGTAAACTCTGTCAGTCGCTACATTTAATATGACAGGTTAAAATGAACTAGTTAATAACATTATAATAACTTTTTAATGACATAATTGTTTCTAAACTGACACATGATTCATTTCAGTAAATTGTTGTGAATCTTCTGTTCATTCATGTTTATTTGCTGCTGAAAGGAAGAGATGATCAGTTCATGATCCGTCAGACACACATTTATTGTGATCATTTCATTATAAAACTGACAGAATTTGTAAACTGACACTCTTTCATATCAAAGCACAGATTATTGAGATTATTGGATTCAGGAGCTGCAAATCATGTTGAGTGAAGTTTGGGTTCTTGGGATTTAAGAATCCGTTTCGGTTCATTGAGATGGATGTTTCCGGCGGTCCTGACGCAGGTGTGTGTGTGTGTGTGTGTGTGTGTTGTCAGGGAGGTGGTGGTGAAGGGCTCGCTGCCGCACCCGTTCGCGCTGACGCTGTACGAGGACACGCTCTTCTGGACCGACTGGAACACGCACTCCATTCACTCCTGCCACAAACACACGGGCCAGAACAGCCGCGAGATCCACTCCAACATCTTCTCGCCCATGGACATACACGTCTTCAGCCAGAAGCGCCAGCCGCTCGGTGAGTGTGTGTGTGCTTTCCCTTCCCATCATGCTCTGGAACAATGCACAGAGGGGCTGCTGGGTAAGAGGCTCTGCAGGATTGGTTCTGACACACGACTCCCGGACACAATGGAGCGTCTGTTCTGTCCGCAGCGCTGATTGAACGCAGAGAATTTCTCACGGCGCTGACAGAATCCTGCGCTCGCCTCCGTCTCTCGCCCGCTTCAGTTCTCCCAAATTAGGCTGTTTTTCATTTTTCGGGATTCTCTTTTTAATGGATAAGTTCATATTTTGTGATCAATAAGCATGTCTAATTAATTGAAATAATGAAGCTTTTTTTAACAACACAAAGTAATTGAACATAAATGTATTGAACATGTAAAAAAAAACAGACACTGTTACTTTTTTTTGGACTCTATTCAGTTGTAATTTGTGAATATATGTATTCGTTTTTTTCCCCCAATTACGTTTTTTTCCGGATTTCGTTTGAATGGTTAAATTAAATTTTAGAAATTAAAATAGTTCATTTTAAAAGTTAATTTTGTGTTGTTTTTTACTCAGAGCAAAATAATTATATTGTAAATAAAAACTAAATGATAATTTTTGTAATTAAAAACAGTCAGAGTTCTGATGATATACAGTAGTTTGTCGAGGTTACAGTAGATTATCATGGAGTGTGCACTGAATATAAACAGCAGTTATCTAGTTAGGACTGTTCGTCACACTTTCTGCCTCTCTGATTGGTGAGATGCGGAGTGGGTGTGGCCAAATGATCACTCCAAGCAGGAGTGAACAATAGAAACAGGTTTTCATTCTGACCACAAGAACTTTAGACCCGCGAAAACTGACAGAACGGAGAGCAAAATGTCTGTGCATAATTTTTTTTTTATTACAATATAATTAGTTGATTGAGTAAAAATAACACAAAAGTAACTCCATATCTAATTTCTTTAAATGATGAAACTTGCTTAATTTAACAGCAATTTATTAAACGTTTAAGAAAAGGGCCTTATGAAATTGTTTTTTATTACTGTGTAACTGTATTATATCCTGTATACAATCTTCTCCTCATCTCCCCCTCCCCCTCTCTCTCTCTCTCGTGTGTGTGTGTGTGTGTGTGTGTGTGTGTGTGTGTGTCAGACGTGACGAGTCCCTGCGCGTTGAAGAACGGCGGATGTTCCCATCTGTGTCTGCTGTCTCCGGTCAAACCGTATTATCAGTGCGCCTGTCCGACGGGCGTCCGGCTGCTGGACGACAACAAGAGCTGCAGAGACGGTGAGACTCTCGTCAGATTATGATGTTATCTGTGTCTCACAAACTTAAACGCAGTCGGAGTTCAACAGGTTTCACTGCGAATGAGTCATTTTTAAATAGTCAAACGTGGTTTACAGGAACCTGTGTTTGTATGGCAGGTGTGAGTGAGCAGATCTCAGATCATCGTCTCATGAATGTCTGTAAAATCAGGCTGTGGTTTGTTTTAATAACAGTCCAGCGCTACAGACTGGATAAATGTGCCAACGATCATTTCTCTACTTGGTTTTCTGATCTGTGTCCGCATCAGTAAGTTCACTCTAGTATTGATCAGCTCCGAAACACACACACACACACACACACACACACACACACACACACAGATCCTGCATTAACACTTGAGGGTTACTGTCCGCTGGTTGCCATGGTAACATGTTTCTGCCTCATTTCCTCCAATCGCAGCGAGCGTGTCACGTGACTGCAGCTGTCTGTCTGCTGTGAGCGTTCGTCACTGTTTGAATGTGTTTGGCTGAAAGAGGCTCATTTGTAAGGCCTTTTGTTTGCCCCCCCCCCCAGCACGGCCTGATGGGAGATTGTTCAGCGGCCTTGTCTTGAGCCGGTCTGACTGTGAACATGTTTAACACACACTGCTCAGGAGCTTCAGACTGATGGAAAGAAAACAAGTGTTTATTTTATTGCGCTGCATTTATCAGAAATCTTCCGCTTCAGCCGCTTTAACTTGACCGTTTTATTCACATCTACATTCATGTATCATTCACCTGGTGAAAATGTATTTTTTCTGGCTGGTTTAGACCCTTGAGCACATACACTTATATGCGTCTGACCTCTGACCCTCGCCAGGTGCCACTCAGCTGCTGCTCCTGGCCCGACGCACGGACCTGCGGCGGATCTCTCTGGACACTCCCGACTTCACCGACATCGTGCTGCAGGCCGACGACATCCGGCACGCCATCGCCATCGACTACGACCCGGTGGACGGACACATCTACTGGACGGACGACGAGGTGCGGGCCATACGCCGGTCCTACCTGGACGGCAGCGACGCGCAGTTTGTGGTGACCTCACAGGTGAACCACCCGGACGGGATCGCGGTGGACTGGATCGCACGCAACCTGTACTGGACCGACACCGGCACGGACCGCATCGAGGTGACCCGGCTGAACGGCACCATGAGGAAGATCCTGATATCGGAGGAGCTGGACGAGCCCAGAGCCATCGTGCTGGACCCCGTGGCCGGGTGAGATGTTTGAACACGCCTCAGTTAGACGTTCGTATCTTCTGTGTGTGCTGAAGTGTGTCTGACCCGCGTGTGACCGCAGGTACATGTACTGGACGGACTGGGGCGAACTGCCGAAGATCGAGCGCGCGGCTCTGGACGGGACGGAGCGGCTGGTGCTGGTCAACACGTCTCTGGGGTGGCCGAACGGACTGGCGGTCGACTACGTAGAGAGAAAGATCTACTGGGGCGACGCCAAGACCGACGTCATCGAGGTGAGACACACACACACACACACACACACACACACGTGTCACACGCAGCTCTGACGAACACGGCTGGAGGACATCGTGAGAATTGCGAGAAATTCTTGTAAACATGGTATTGCGAGAAAAAGTCAATTTTGTGTGAGAGTGTGTGTGTGTGTGTGTGAGAGTGAGTGTGTGAGTGTGTGAGTGTGTGAGTGTGTGAGTGTGTGAGTGTGTGAGTGTGAGAGTGTGAGAGTGTGAGAGTGTGAGAGTGTGAGAGTGTGTGAGTGTGTGAGTGTGTGTGTGTGTGTGAGAGTGTGAGAGTGTGAGAGTGTGAGTGTGTGAGTGTGTGAGTGTGAGAGTGTGTGAGTGTGAGAGTGTGAGAGTGTGAGAGTGTGAGAGTGTGAGAGTGTGTGTGTGTGAGTGTGTGAGAGTGTGTGTGTGTGAGTGTGTGAGAGTGTGTGTGTGTGAGTGAGTGTGAGTGAGTGTGTGTGAGTGTGTGTGAGTGTGTGTGTGTGAGTGTGTGTGAGTGTGTGTGAGTGTGTGTGAGTGTGTGTGAGTGTGTGTGAGTGTGTGTGAGTGTGTGTGAGTGTGTGTGAGTGTGAGTGTGTGTGAGTGTGTGTGTGAGTGTGTGTGTGTGTGTGTGTGTGTGCTGCACTGAGAGCTCACTCTGACGGCACACACTCACTGGAACAGCAACGAGACGCGTCATTATTTCCCACTCAGCCCTTCAGATGAGTTGAGCCGCGCTCGTCGATTGAATCGGTTCGGGTCACGTGACGTCGGCTGCAGGACGGCCCGCTCCGCTCTGTGGTTTCACCCACATCTGGTTCCGATTGCGGCTCCAGTCCAGCTGCGGTCGCTGTGTTTAGAATAGAGCCGGAGTCTGAAACCCACAGCGCTGCGGTCACGGTCCGACCCGATGGAAACTTCATTTCCCCAGAAACACGCTGTCATGCTGTATATATACGTGCGCTCGAGTGTTCCTGAGGATTCAGACGATTGTAAACAGGAGCTCTTGTGTCTCCAGCGCTTCAGAAACGTTCAGCTTTAGTTGAAGGACAGTTAGTTGGTTAAAGGTGAGACTCTTCATTCATCCACTGGACACTAATTTGAATTCAGAGTGACTGGCGTCATTGGTAACCACGGTCACCGTTTCCTTGGATACAGTGTTGAGCTCGAGCGTTACAGCATTTCCTGTTATTCAGATGATGTCGTCTTCTGTTTGCGGAGGTGCTGCAAGTGACCCTTTGCTAAGCTCCGCCCCCCTCGGTTACTGTTGCTAAGCTTTACAAAACATCCCAGAGCAGTGAACGTGTTTTTTTTCGTTTTTTACCTTTTTTATTTTAAATTCTTTAAAATCTTTTTTTATTCTTTTTTTTTATATATTTTTATTTGAACTTTTTATTTTTTTTTTAATCT
>CM076066.1:87500-130000 GCA_038088235.1 Zacco platypus | reverse complement strand
CCGAGTGCGACGACAGCAGCGACGAGCGCGACTGCCCCGTGTGCTCTGACGAGGAGTTCCAGTGCGACAGCAAGCAGTGCGTGGACGTGTCGCTGCGCTGCAACGGAGAAATCAACTGCCAGGATCGCTCGGATGAGAGCAAATGTGAAGGTAACGCCCTCGAGCCGCTCCTGATAACCCTCAAGCGTGTTCCCGCGCGATTCACTGACGCTTCTGCCCGTCTCTGCTGCAGTTCTCTGTCCCGTGGATCAGTTCACCTGCTCCAACGGCCAGTGCATCGGACGACACAAGAAATGTGACCACAACATGGACTGCACGGACAACTCGGACGAGATCGGCTGCTGTACGTCTTTACACTCTCACATTCAAATTTAAGGTCATTCATGCCATGGAGTAAAAATACACAAACAAACTTAAATAAATGTCTTGAAGGGTTAGTTCTCTTAAAAATGACATTTCTGTCATTAATGTCGTATTTACTCATGTGGTTCCACTCCTTCATCTTCAGACACAAATGAAGATATTTCAGGTTTCAGGCTTCCAGGTTCTCCGTCAGAACGACTCATTATTGGCCGTCAGACGCATGTGTCGTGTTGATCGTGTGATCAGCTTTGGCCAATACTGAGCCGGCGTTCAGACGTAAACACAGAAGCTCTGCGATATAAATAGCGTTCGAGTCTAAAAGACAAATTTGTTGAATGAAGTGTTTGTCTCATGATTCTATGGTTTCGTCCTCAGATGCGACAGAAGAGCCTCCCTTTCCTCCCACCAACACCATCGGCTCCATCGTGGGCGTCGTGATGGTGTTGTTTGTGGTCGGCGCCGTGTACTTTGTGTGCCAGCGCGTCCTGTGTCCTCAGATGAAGGACGACGGCGAGACCATGACCAATGATTTTGTGGTCCACGGACCCTCGTCGGTGCCACTGGGATACGTGCCGCACCCCGGCTCTCTGAGCGGCTCGCTGCCAGGTGAGAGCGCCGCCGCGTCAGGTGTGTGTGTGTGTGTGTGTGTGCGCGGATGCTCACGTGTGTTTCTCTCTCTCAGGCATGTCTCGGGGGAAATCGGTCATTGGCTCGCTGAGCATCATGGGCGGTAGCAGCGGGCCGCCGTACGACCGGGCTCATGTGACCGGAGCCTCGTCCAGCAGCTCCTCCAGCACCAAGGGCACGTACTTCCCTCCGGTCAGTCGCTGCTCGCCTCCGTCTCTAATCAGAGTTTACATTCAGTACATCATGAAGTGAAGTTGAGCTGGTCTTTTCTTCTGTTGTGTCGTTTATCAGAGTGAAACAGACTCACAAACAAGAACACATGTGGGCGGGGCTTGATTGTGTCTGTGGGGAATTGATTGGATGGTTGTGGTTTGCTATTGGTGGATGATGAGTGACAGGTTGCCCCGCCCTCGTCATCAGAGAAGAGGAAGATATTCTGATTCAAGATTAAAACTCAAATGTATCTCTCATGGTTACTCGATGTTAGTTAAAGGGATAGTTCACCCAAAATTGAAAAGTATCCCATAATTTACTCACCCTCAGCCATCCGAGGTGTTAATAATTTTCTTTTTTCAGTCGCACACAATCAGACTTCTATTTTAAAAATCCAAGCCTTATAATGGGAGTGAATAGAGGAGATCCGTCCATCATAAAATAATCCACTCGACTGCAGGGGTTAATAAAGACCTTCTGCAACGAAGTCATGCGCTTTTGTAAGAAAAATATCCACATTAATAACTTTACAGACTATAATTAATCTCCCTCATCTGTGTGAATGAGCAGCAGGAAGTAGAAAAATAAAGACATTTCAAAATAAGAGTCCCGATGCGTTTCAGGCTCGATTTATAATTAAAAGTGTAGAATTACACTTGAAATTCTTCTTGAGATTATTGGTGTTTTGGTTCCACAATAAACGGTTTCTGGCATTTAATTCAGCGTAAACTCTCTGAGTTTATTGCCTTTCTTTAAATGCGTTATAATTTGGTTTAAACGATCTGTATTGTATAAAATGCTAAAGTAATAAAGATTATCATCGTATCAGCAGATCAGAATTCAGATGTTTATATATATTTGGATTGAAGTTGGTTAATGTACTTTTGAATGAATATTAAGTGTCTTCGCTTTTATATTTAATAACATTATTATTTATTTTAAAAACTGTTTGTCCATCATTGCAGATCCTGAATCCCCCTCCGTCTCCGGCCACTGTGAGGTCACAGTACACCATGGAGTTCGGATACTCGTCCAACAGCCCGTCGACGCACCGGTCGTACAGGTATCAGAGCGCGCCGCGGATGATGTGTGTCGCCGCAGTGTTCAGGGTTTGACTGTGTGTGTGTGTGTGTGTGTGTGTGTTCTGCAGCTACAGGCCGTACAGTTACCGTCACTTCGCCCCCCCGACGACGCCGTGCAGCACAGACGTGTGCGACAGCGACTACACGCCGGGCCGCCGGGCTCCGCACGCGTCCAGCGCCGTGGCCAAGGGCTACACCAGCGACCTGAACTACGACTCGGAGCCGCTGCCGCCGCCGCCCACCCCGCGCAGCCAGTACCTGTCGGCGGAGGAGAACTGCGAGAGCTGCCCGCCGTCGCCCTACACCGAACGCAGCTACTCGCACCACCTGTACCCGCCCCCGCCCTCGCCCTGCACGGACTCGTCCTGAGCCCCGCCCCCGCCGTGACAAGCCCCGCCCACATCCTCGTGTAAATAACGTGCGTCTGGAGACTTTGAGAGGAGACTATCTCGGGTTTGGCGGCTCTGTACATTTTTTAAAAGAAAAGAAAACATATTTATATATTTTCTATACAGTGTTTATTGATTACGCCATAGAGCTTTGTATTAAAAGAAATTTGTAAAAAAAAAATTTTTTTGTTTGTTTTTTAAAGAGAGAGATTTTATTAAATCCACACAGACGTGATGCTTTGCCTTAATCCAGGAGTTCGGAATCAAACGCGCCCCCGCGTGCGTCAATGCCAAATAGACGAGGCGCGTCGCCCCCTGCAGGCTCGGAGCAGCACCACACTGTGATCGGACTCAATCGCAAGATGGTACTCGTATTTTTCTACTATTTTTCTACTGAAGACGTCACGGATGTGCCCTCATCTGCGCCTGACGGAGGCTTTTGTTTCCGAAGCGGAAACGAAATCGGCCTTTGTTCGCTCGCGTCACGGACGACTTCTCGTGCCTGAGCGTTTTTTAGAATCATTTTTCACTTTTTTACATCTCAGTGCCCACAAAAGGTCAATTATTTTTGTACTACATACTGTGTAGATACTGTATTTATAAGCTATAATCATCATCATCATCATCATCATCATGTCCTTGCAGTGCTGCTGTCGTCAGTAAACCGACGGTCCCGAGACAATCTGTGATGTGTTTGTGTTCTGAAGCTCCTCTAGTGTCTGTCAGTTTCCCATAATGCATTGGTTTCTGTGTTTGTAGCACTTCTGCAGGAGCTTTTATAAAGAAGGGAAACTCACCAGCACAAATACCCGTCAGTCTTCATCGTTTGCTGGTGCGACGGTGTCCGACAGCAGCTTCGGTACAATCATGAATGTGTGTGTCAGAAACAGCTGTTCCAAATCTCTCTGTGTCCCAATCCTGTTCCGCAAGGGCTTCTGGGTAACGCCACGTTTTCAGTTCCTTTATGATTCTGCTCACACCAGCATTTCTGTTTTCTCAACTGCACTTTACAGGAGCGGTTCAGTTTGTTTGTGCGTTTGTGTCTCATACCGTCAGCCGGCAGTACGAATCAACCGTCGGTGGGTTTTAGTTGAACTTTCGCCGCCGCTGAACCCTGTGGAAGCGTCACGGGTCAGACATCTTTGCTGGAATTGTGGGAAAAATGTCTAAAGCACTTTGAAGGAGTGAGCAGGATTGATTGGCGACAGAATCTCGTCATTATTCATGTTTTATTTGGATTCCCGTGGTGCTTTGCGAGGATGTTCAAAGGTGGCCAACATTTGGTTTCTCGTCAGTCATGAAATTTCCATTATCTCGTTTTTGTACATTGTACATGCTTTGTGTAAAACATTGTATAAAAATGGATGTGTACAGCTCAGTCACGACTATAAGCTGTTGTAACAAATGAAATTATGCTTTTTTTTTTTTTTTTTAAATAAAAACTGAGTGAATTTTTACATTTAAAATCTCTCTCATTGGCCATTTAATGAGGCTGAAGTTCCGCATTTGTCCACACGGTGGCGCCGCAGTTTGGCATGTGCAGTTACAACCATGGAGATGTGTATCTCTCATTAGCGGCCGTGTCAGTGGCGTCCGCCATATTGGAGCGGTCCGTGAGCACTCGAGAGCACGTTGACCGCGTCTGCAACTGCAGTTGTATATCTGTATTAGCAGATGATTTCGCTAAAATAAATGATACAACATGACGAAGACGTCAAAAAGTTACCTTAGTAAAAGTAAAAACATTAACAGTACCACAGTAAAAGTGAGGTAATACATATAAAAACACAAGCCAACACACTGTCAAAGTTTAGCCCATTTCTGCGGGAATTTAAATCTCGGCGGTTTGTTGCGCCATCATTGATTCTCTCTGTGAGGATGACGCGCTGACCGTTGCAAGATGGCGGGCGTGAGGATGACGCGCTGACCGTTGCAAGATGGCGGGCGTGAGGATGACGCGCTGACCGTTGCAAGATGGCGGGCGCGCCAACCTGTGTGGCGTTACGTCACCGCTCATTTACACTAACGTTATTTTACGTTTTCAGGTTTCATAATACTTTAATGCTTCAAACACGTGTTACTAAATGTCCGTGTCGTTAAATATATGCATTTATTTATTTTATGTGAAGGTAGATACGTGTGTTTTATTTTTTATTCTTTAAATATTCGTGTGGTCGTGTTTATTAGGACTCTTTTTCAGGTTAGCACTAAAATACCTGTACAGACGGTGGAATATGTGTACATTAATTCATGGATTGTCTGAGGCACAAATAACGAGCTCCCAAATTTGCAGCAGACATGATTAACTCGGTTTATATGATTTGCATTTATAGTGAACACACTCACGGGCTGCGAACCGGTTCGTTCATCACTAATGAATGATGTTTCTCTGTCGTCAGCGCGTGTGGATGAACGGGTTGTTCTGTCCGGTCTCTTGCTCGGACTGACAGCAGCTCATTTGCATCGCTGAGAACAACGGCCGGTGACGTCACTGTGGAAACGCGCTTCTGTTGCTAGGCGACAGTCACTGGAGAGGCGCAGAAAATTGTTCTAAGAACGTTTTATTAAAGTTCCCATTGTGTTGTGAAACACAGATGTTCTCTGAACGTTAACCAACGTTGACCGTTTTATTACTCGTCAAACATTATGGGACATTACGTTCCCATACGAGTAACATTTAAAAACAAACAAACAAACAAACAAACAAAACGTTAAGACAAACGTCCAACTGAAACGTTTCAAAAACGTTCCAAGAACGATGTACAAATAATGTTTTTGTGCTTATATTGTTTACTTTGAGAGAACTTTGTCACAACATTCCTTGGTGTGTGTGTGTGTGTGAGAGGGAGTGAGTGTGTGTGTGTGTGAGTGAGAGGGAGTGTGTGTGTGAGAGGGAGTGTGTGTGTGTGTGTGAGAGGGAGTGAGTGTGTGTGTGTGTGAGTGAGAGGGAGTGTGTGTGTGAGAGGGAGTGTGTGTGTGTGTGTGAGAGGGAGTGAGTGTGTGTGTGTGTGTGAGAGGGAGTGAGTGTGTGTGTGTGTGTGTGTGTGAGAGGGAGTGAGTGTGTGTGTGTGTGTGTGTGTGAGAGGGAGTGAGTGTGTGTGTGTGTGTGAGAGGGAGTGAGTGTGTGTGTGTGTGTGAGAGGGAGTGAGTGTGTGAGAGTGAGTGAGTGTGTGTGTGTGAGAGGGAGTGAGTGAGTGTGTGTGTGTGTGTGTGTGAGAGGGAGTGAGTGTGTGTGTGTGAGAGGGAGTGAGTGTGTGTGTGTGTGAGAGGGAGTGAGTGAGTGTGTGTGTGTGTGTGAGAGGGAGTGAGTGAGTGTGTGTGTGTGAGAGGGAGTGAGTGTGTGTGTGTGTGTGTGAGAGGGAGTGAGTGTGTGTGTGTGTGTGAGAGGGAGTGAGTGTGTGTGTGTGTGTGTGAGAGGGAGTGAGTGTGTGAGAGTGAGTGAGTGTGTGTGTGTGAGAGGGAGTGAGTGAGTGTGTGTGTGTGTGTGTGAGAGGGAGTGAGTGTGTGTGTGTGAGAGGGAGTGAGTGTGTGTGTGTGTGTGAGAGGGAGTGAGTGTGTGTGTGTGTGTGTGTGTGAGAGGGAGTGAGTGTGTGTGTGTGTGTGAGAGGGAGTGAGTGTGTGTGTGAGAGGGAGTGAGTGTGTGAGAGTGAGTGAGTGTGTGTGTGTGAGAGGGAGTGAGTGAGTGTGTGTGTGTGTGAGAGGGAGTGAGTGTGTGTGTGTGTGAGAGGGAGTGAGTGTGTGTGTGTGTGTGTGTGAGAGGGAGTGAGTGAGTGTGTGTGTGTGTGTGAGAGGGAGTGAGTGAGTGTGTGTGTGTGAGAGGGAGTGAGTGTGTGTGTGTGTGTGTGAGAGGGAGTGAGTGTGTGTGTGTGTGTGAGAGGGAGTGAGTGTGTGTGTGTGTGTGAGAGGGAGTGAGTGTGTGAGAGTGAGTGAGTGTGTGTGTGTGAGAGGGAGTGAGTGAGTGTGTGTGTGTGTGTGTGAGAGGGAGTGAGTGTGTGTGTGTGAGAGGGAGTGAGTGTGTGTGTGTGTGTGTGTGTGAGAGGGAGTGAGTGAGTGTGTGTGTGTGTGTGAGAGGGAGTGAGTGAGTGTGTGTGTGTGAGAGGGAGTGAGTGTGTGTGTGTGTGTGAGAGGGAGTGAGTGTGTGTGTGTGTGTGAGAGGGAGTGAGTGTGTGTGTGTGTGTGTGTGTGCGAGAGGGAGTGAGTGTGTGAGAGTGAGAGTGAGTGAGTGAGTGTGTGTGTGTGTGTGAGAGGGAGTGTGTGTGTGTGAGAGGGAGTGAGTGTGTGTGTGAGAGGGAGTGAGTGTGTGTGAGAGAGGGAGTGAGTGAGTGTGTGTGTGAGAGGGAGTGAGTGTGTGTGTGTGTGTGTGTGTGTGTGAGAGAGGGAGTGAGTGAGTGTGTGTGTGTGTGAGAGGGAGTGAGTGAGAGGGAGTGTGTGTGTGTGTGAGAGGGAGTGAGTGTGTGTGTGTGAGAGGGAGTGAGTGTGTGTGAGAGAGGGAGTGAGAGAGTGTGTGAGAGTGTGTGTGAGAGGGAGTGAGTGTGTGTGTGTGAGAGAGGGAGTGAGTGTGTGTGTGAGAGTGAGTGAGTGTGTGTTTGTGTGTGAGAGGGAGTGAGTGTGTGTGAGAGAGGGAGTGAGTGTGTGTGTGAGAGTGAGTGAGTGTGTGTTTGTGTGTGAGAGGGAGTGAGTGTGTGTGTGTGTGTGTGTGTGAGAGGGAGTGAGTGTGTGTGAGAGGGAGTGAGTGAGTGTGTGAGAGTGAGTGAGTGTGTGTTTGTGTGTGAGAGGGAGTGAGTGTGTGTGTGTGTGAGAGGGAGTGAGTGTGTGAGAGAGGGAGTGAGTGTGTGTGTGTGTGAGAGGGAGTGAGTGTGTGAGAGTGAGAGGGAGTGAGTGTGTGTGTGTGAGAGGGAGTGAGTGAGAGGGAGTGAGTGTGTGTGAGAGGGAGTGAGTGAGAGGGAGTGAGTGTGTGTGTGAGAGTGAGTGAGTGTGTGTGTGTGTGAGGGAGTGAGTGTGTGTGTGTGAGAGGGAGTGTGTGTGTGTGTGTGAGAGGGAGTGTGTGTGTGTGAGAGGGAGTGTGTGTGTGTGTGTGAGGGAGTGAGTGTGTGTGAGAGGGAGTGAGTGAGTGTGTGAGAGTGAGTGAGTGTGTGTTTGTGTGTGAGAGGGAGTGAGTGTGTGTGTGTGTGAGAGGGAGTGAGTGTGTGAGAGAGGGAGTGAGTGTGTGTGTGTGTGAGAGGGAGTGAGTGTGTGAGAGTGAGTGAGTGTGTGTGTGTGTGAGAGGGAGTGAGTGAGAGGGAGTGAGTGTGTGTGAGAGGGAGTGAGTGAGAGGGAGTGAGTGTGTGTGTGAGAGTGAGTGAGTGTGTGTGTGTGAGGGAGTGAGTGTGTGTGTGTGAGAGGGAGTGTGTGTGTGTGTGTGAGAGGGAGTGTGTGTGTGTGAGAGGGAGTGTGTGTGTGTGTGTGAGGGAGTGAGTGTGTGTGAGAGAGGGCGTGTGTGTGTGTGTGTGTGAGAGGGAGTGAGTGTGTGTGTGAGAGAGGGAGTGTGTGTGTGTGTGTGAGAGAGGGAGTGTGTGTGTGTGTGTGAGAGAGGGAGTGTGTGTGTGTGTGTGTGTGAGAGAGAGCATATATCCATCCTGAATATGTGAGGTTACAGTGTGTCCCAAAGCGTAGTTTGTTGAAAAGAGAATGCCAGAAGTCCCTGGATGGTCTACTTGGAAGTGTGGATCCCTGCACACTACACTGGCTAATATTGCTCCCACAAGGCATTGCGCTTTGGAGGATTCTGTTCAGAACTACAAATACGAGTAAAAAAAACAACAAACATGGCCGGTGTGCGCGCGACCGACGGTTGAACTCAATCATTTCTCACATTTATAGTCATAAAACCTCAAAGCAACTGATTTTTCACCCCAGCTCTGCGATCAGTAACACTGAATGTGAAATAGAACTGAATAGAATTAACTTGCCAGTGGAAATTGTCTCGTAGCCCCTTAATCTGATTGGTTGAGCGGCGTTCATCAGTCATGTGATCACTTGCGACTCAATCACGACGTTCACAACAGCGACGGAAGTGTTTTATTGCTGATAATTGTATTATTCAGTGTGTTTTAAAGTGTTTCACCTCGTTCACACTGTCAGAAGTGGCAGTTATGAAGTTTCTGTTGTGGATGAGTCGTTTTAACACTGTTCAACATGTTCAAGTACCACTTGTTTTATTTCAGCAATTAATAACAGATGGAAATCTCCAGAAAAGCTCCTTCAAACGCACTCGTTACACACAGAATCAGTTTCATACAATATTGGTTGATCTGTCTCGTGAATGATTATATCATCAGTTGTTTGACTTTATTGTAAAAATGAACGTTGATCACTGTAGATTTGAGGTCTGTGTAAATGTTCGTCGAAGCTTCAAAGAGTCGATTCAGAGATTCGGGATTCAGTCGCTGTTTCTGATTCGTTCTTCAGCTCATCTTCACAGCTTTAGGAAACTCTGATTCTGTCCTTCTCGTTCAAGTCATCAAATGCAGATCAGATGAAGATCGTTTCAGCTCTGAACCCCCAGTTAACAAGTACGTTCTAAGAACATTCAGCTAACGTTACCATTGCGTTATAAAAACGTTATTTATGAAAGTTCCCCGAAGGTTCAAAATATAATTTTGTTTTTTTAAATGAAAAACGTTTCAGGTAAAAACGTTCCATGAACGATGTATAATAATGTTTTTTCAGCAAATGTTTTGAGAACATTATTTCCAGATTACTCTGAAAGAACGTTTATTCATAACGTTGAGAGAACCTTTCCAGAACATTCTGAGAACATTCCGTGTTAGCTGGGAATGAGTGCGCTTTGACCTCTGAATAACCCTTCAATAAACAGGTCAGAATATCCCATGATTCCAGTCGAGAGTCTGTGAATGAAACGCACAAACAGCACTGAAGAACTGAAGAGTTTCTCCTGAAGCTCTGGAGGGTTCGGATGCAGTTGAGCAGAATCAAATCCTTCCGTGATCGAGTGTGAACGACAAACACCGAGACTGTTCAACCGCCACAGAAGAGAGCCTGATGATGGAGAATCACAGATCTTCACTCTGAACTTCCTGAGATCATAATTCAACAACCGACACAAAAACACAATGACAAAAGACACGGAGGTGAGACACTACAGGCCACAGTTCTGAGATCTGTAACTTCAGTAAACAAGTGTTTATTTTATTGCACTTTATCTATTTGTGTCTGTGATTTCAGAATAAAGGGGCGGGGCCTGCTTGAGTGAGTCAGTAGTGTGTCGAAACTGGCAGTTACGGTAAGGGGCGGGGCATTTCCCAAACACCAATCACAACACACCGCTCCAGCCGACCAATCAGAGCACACTGTGCTTTTCAGAAGGAGGGGCTTCATAGAGACAGGAAGTAAACAGAGCGTTACTGACAGACTGGGAAGAGAGGAGCTGCAAAATAATCAACATTCAATCTAGTAGAGCCAGAAACAACATGAGAGTTTTTACTGTATTCGCCTGTAGTGTCTTGCCTTCATTTGGATTGTTGAGGGACAGGATATCCTGCGTTCAGAGAGACGAGTACACATTTGAATGAGAACAAACGAGAGAAACAAATGCCAAACGAAGAACGCGACTGAAAGACGTCAGTCCTCAGGAAACCTCGATGATCTCCATGCTGCCGGAGAAGCTGGATTGGCCGCCGACCGCTCCCAGCTCCTCTCCGGAGCGAGTCTCCGACACGCCATCTCCGAACTCCATCTGGCAGCTCCTGCGCTTCAGCTGCTTCTCGAAGCTGCTCTCCTCGTGCCAGCTCCTCCGGGAGTCTCCGCAGTCCCCGCTGCGCTGCCGCCCGCGCCTCCTCACCGCCTCCAGACCCGGAGCGCAGCCGCCGCCGCTGAAGATGGCCGAGGTGGAGTAGAAGCGCGCCGACTCCGAGGAGAGGAACCAGCCTCCGAGGACGATGTCCGAGTGCCATCCCTTCAGCACGGCCGAGTGCGGCGGGCCGCCGGATGGGGATTCATCCACGCTGCCGCTGCGCTGGAGCGTCTGCGGACACAAGGCTCTGCTGTCCCGCTCCTTGTCCGGACTTTGCTCCGGTGTGTTTTGTTCGGAAACCTCCTGCACCGGCGAGAACTGGCAGGGCGGTTTGTCGGCAAACGCTCGCAGAGGTGCTCCGGTCTCGCCGTACGTCTTGATGTCCAGGGAGAACGAGCGCTTGGGCCGGCCGCTCTCCTCCGGGTCGTCTCCGAGCTGCAGGCCGCAGAGCGCCCGGGCCAGCAGATGCTCCTCCGGGACGCCGGCCAGGACGCAGGGCATGGTCAGCGGCTCCAGCAGGTCCGAGCCGCACGGCTTCTGCTCGTCCGACGCGGCCGCTCTGGGTCTGACCGCCGTGTCGCTCTTCAGCTTCTTCTCAAAGTCCAGCAGCTGACCGAGGAAGTTGAAGTTGGGTGAGATGGTCGGCCGTTTCTCCTTCACGAACCTGCAGGAGTGAGATCACACGTCACATGATAAAAGCCCGTTCACAGCGAGAACTCTCTTTAGCGTACGATATCGTTCGGTTTATCATAAGTGTGTGGTCTGTCTCTCTGGATTCTGATTGGCTGTCAGTGTTTTCAGTGATTCCAGCGATCTCGTTCCGTGTCATTATCGTTATAGTTGTGGGAACTCTGCTATTCTTTTACATTATAATGACTTTTAGCACGATATCATTATAGTTATCGTCTTTGGTGTGAACGGCCTTAAAAGACATCTTTTCCACGTTAATCAGAGTTTTTGTCTCAACCAACCGTGACAACAATACGCGACAAGTGACAGATTCTATTTTAGAATAGAATAGATTCTATTTTTTTATTTCTATCACGGCTGAACAACGACATACAAACTGACAAGATTGGAGGGCAGTGCTCTTGCAGAGACTCCGCCCACACGCTCTTCTGATTGGCCGGAATGTGGAATGATGTGTTCGTGTCTGACGTGGACAGACAAACTGGCCTTACCTGTACGCTTCATCCAATGACATGTCCATCCTCTTCATGATGTAGGCGATGGCGATGGTGGCCGAGCGGGAGATTCCCGCCAGACAGTGAACCAGGACTCTGGCGTTACTGGCCTTGGCTTTTTCTGACAGGAAATACACACAAATCAGTGCTTACATCACCACAGCACTTCCTGTCAGCTGACCTCAGAGTCGCAGCGCAACCAACATGACAGAGACTTTCAGAAGAATCACGACAGAGCGCAGAAGCACAAACTCTCCAGAGCGGAACTGATTTTTAATGATGACTTATAAACCTGTAAAGTTATTGCTTTATTGTCAAAATAATCGTTTAACGGCCGGATTTGTGATGAAAAACTACATTAACGTTGAAAATTCCACAGAACGGTGATGATCAAATTGCGCAAGATCTTGCAATCTAAATATATATATATATATACAAGCATAGTTTTTTCTATAGAATCAAATCAACTTTAAATGAATAATTTTATATTTCTCCATCACTTTTAATCCGGTTATGTGGTTTACAGTGCTTCATGGGATTGTAGTTCTTTCCCTCAGTAAAGACATTAAGTCTAGTCTCTTTCTTTTTGTTTGTAACATTTTTAATCATCAATTTATTATTTCATTTTTATTTTATTTTTTTTATATATATTTAATTTAATTTTACATTTAAGTGAAATATTAAAATAAAAATTTAAATTAAACAAAAATAAAAATAAATTAAATATTAAAATTAAACGAGTGATTATTTTACAAGTATTAAAATTAAATGAAAAAAATAAATACAATATAAATTATACATATATATTTTTTGATATTTAATTTAGTTTAGTTCAGTCTTGTATCTTTTTGTCTATTTTTGAACGGTTTTTGGCTTCAAATCAAAGTTGAAAAATGAATGAAAAAAGGGCACTATGCATCGCAAGCTCAGTCATGTGACCCTGTCTGACCTATGAACTCCACCGATCTGTCCAGCCAGGGCAGGATCTTCTCACAGAAGCTGTCGTTGACCGGCACTCGCAGGAAATGCGACTCGGGGATGAAGTCCGGTTTGGGGCAGGTGTTGCTGGCGTTGAGCACGTAAGCGATGTCGTTCTGCTGCATGAGCTCCTGCGGAAACACGTCGCACGCATCAGCATCGGGTGTTCTGACCCGCGTCACGCCCTCACGCGTCACTGGACCTCACCTGGTTGAGCACGTCTCTCTGGCAGCCCAGGTACAGGTGCGGCAGGATCCGCGTCGGCCCGCTGCTGCTCACGGGAAGACAGGGCTGAGAGATGCAGGACGGCACCAGCGGGGACTTCCCTTCGCACAGACCCGGGAACAGGTGCGAGAACTCGGCGAATCCACCTGCGGACGATGAAGACAGACTGAGCCTCGGAAACCAACGCTTGATTTTAGGGTGTGTGTTGGTCTGGAATGAATCGTGTCTGATTGGCAGCAGCGCTGGACGAGGTCAGTCGTGTGATGGATGACGAGTGTTTGTTCATCTTCATGCTCTCGATACATCAGCGTCACATGAGTCTGTTTCCTCACCAATGACATCATCACCTGACATCTAACCCCCCGAATCAATCAAAGAAAAAACCCAGAGGGAAATATGTCCATGTTCGCACATTACAGTAAAATACCAACACACCAAACAACAGTGACGCATTCGAGCTTCAGAACTCTTCTCACTTCCTCTGTGATGTCAGCGGTTAGTGTGACACGCATGCGCCGCCGGTCAGTTAGTGCGGTCAGTGTGAGTTCTAGTACTGGTGAAGGTTGAGTGTGACTCACCTGAGAGCAGGTGGACTGATGGGAAGCTCTTCTCCAGCTTGGCCAATAGGACGCTAAGAAAGGCGTCAGGTGACAGGGTGGCGGGGTCAGGCGAGCTCTGGTCATACACCACGACCTCTTGACCCTGGAGCTCCAGCTGAAAACACACACACACATTGAGTTCATTCTGGTGATTTATTTAGAGTAAAAGTATGTTTTAGTTGAATCTGGTCCTCAGTGTTCTGACCGCTAACAACCAATTCACACCAATACGATAACTGTAACAAAAACTAAAATGAAAACTATAATAAAAAATGAAAGCATAAAAAAGGTAATTGTGACTGTCTAGATTCTGACTTCTGCAATCCTTACTTTTTATATCTGTCACGAGATATAAACTCTGAGAGAAAACGGTCAGAAACGTGAGAGGAAGCGTCTCAGTGAGGTCACTCCATCTTTACCTTCCTCTTGGCCGAGTGCTGCAGGAGCTCGCTGATCTGGATCTTGTCCTGCTGTAGTCTCCTCTTCATCAGTTTGGAGCAGTTGACGTTGACGGCCTCCAGGATGTGACAGGCGTTGTACTCCACGAACGGACGGCTGTCGATCAGGAGCACGCGGTCCAGGCCGCCCTCCAGCAGCGCCACCAGACCCTCGGGCCCGATGGGCCGCACGCCACACGCACGCTCACACATACCCACAATCCCTCAGTCCGTCTCTCTCTCGGCCCTCAGGAGATGAACAGCCCCATTGTAGAGCAGCTGATGATGATGATGATGATGATGATGATGATGTCACCCTGATGGTGTTCGGCAGGCAGCCAAAAAGAGCAAGAGCAAACTCACTGACGCTGAGACTGTGTGTGTGTGTGTGTGAGTGTGAGAGTGTGTGAGTGTGTGTGTGTGTGTGTGTGTGTGTGTGTGAGTGTGTGTGTGTGTGAGAGAGAGAGGCTGATGGAGTTTCTTTCACAGCATTACAGGGGCTCCATGAGGAAGGAGCTCACGCACCTCGATCATCAGCGCTGCGCTTCACCATCACGAGCTCCTGCAGAGACACAAACCACAGTCACACACTCCTGACGGCCTCTCGAATCACTGACATTCAATTTCATTTGAGCAGTGCTTTCACAACACTATGGAGGCTTATTTCCGCCATTCCAACACAGTATTCAGAGTTTACATCTTGCAATTTTGTTTACGTTTCCACCATAGAATAATAAAAAAAAAGGTAATTGTGACTTCTGACTTTTTTCTCACAATTGATCCTTCACAAGCAGTTTGATTGACAGGCGATCTGACCAATCATAACCCCGAATCCGCCATTTTGTCATCAAAGCGGTCAGGGGAGTTAGTAGATTAACGTTGGTGAACTTGAATCACGTCTTGAAACAACATTCCTTCTGATGTTCATTCATGTTTATTTGATGCTATAAATGAACTAGTATGAAGAGATGATCGAGGAGCTACAGCGATCTGTCACCACACATTAAACACACACTAGACGCTATTTATTGATTCAACTACTTTAAAACATTACAATATTTTAAATGTGAAACTGTTTCATACGTTGTCAGTGTCTCTTTGCTCCTCGATGTATTTTTCACTGCGTGAGAACATGATGTGTGGCGTGAGAGCGCATAGCAACAGTAACTAAAGGGGGCGGGGCTTTGAGAAGGGTCAATTGAAAGTTTATATCTCACAATTCTGAAATTCATATTTCTGTTTTTTTAAGGTAATCCTGATTTTTTTCAGAATTGCAAGTTATAAACTCATAGAAACATCCGGATCTGAGCGAAACCGAACCGATGAAGCGCACAAACACTGAGCGTGAGCTCCAGCCGATGACTGACCGCTGAAGCTGAACGTCACCGGCGTCGCCGTCTCTTCTTCAAGTCGGGTTTCAATTTTCTCTGACCTTCCCTGCGTGTTTGCAGAGTGGAGATGAATTAAAACTGTTTGCTGTGGGATTTTCTGCTGGCCGAAGGTTAACAGCTCAACCTGCCTGTGGAGATAATCGTCCTGCAGGACTTTGACCCGTCCATCAGAACACAAACAGATCAAACGCTGCTGAAATCAAACCGCAGGCGCTGGAAAGCCTGTCGGTGAATTTACTTTAATGTACAAGCAGCCGTGGAAAAATTCTGTCTCGTTTTCCAGCACAAACATGTAAAGATTCTTAAATCAAGACACTTTTACTGGAGAAGAAAAATGACTGAAGAAATGAAGAAAAATGCATGAAAATGAAGAGAGTTTGTGCTTCAAACAAGAACAAATTTCTGCCAATGGAGTCTAAAAAATAAACTTAATCAGAGGGAAAACAAGATGATTTTAGTGATCGAACCCTCTACTGTGAAGCTGCTGAATCTCTACAGTATAAAGTGCTAAAAAAAGACTCGACTAACTGCTTTATAATGTCAAAGGTCACACAGATCCTGATTTAACCGGCTGCTTTTTCCAATCAGACGTTTGTGGAAATGAAAACCCGAGTGACGTGAATATGTTTGGTTTTACGAGGGGAAATTCTCGATTCCTCCAGAACCTGACAAGTTCCTCAAAGCGAGATTCCCGACCACAACAAACCGCTGGGAGCCTAATGAGCGTCTCCTGCTTAACGAGGACACGATAACGAGCCGCGGATGATCTGAGCAAACTCAGAAGAAAACATGGATTAATATCTCCAGTCATTCCTCTTCTCCACGACATGTATCTTGATTTAAGACTGTTTAGATGTTTGTGCTGGAAAACGAGACAGAAACTCTGAGGAACATCATGTTTGCAGTGAACAGGAACGTCTGACGGGAAACGCCGTCTTTAAATCAAAGCTGTTTGAAACCAGAGAAACAGAGTCACACAAACAAAAACACGGTCGCTTTCTGTTCCTCCACAGGTGATTTTTCTGATGCCACGGCTGAAATAAACATGTTGAACTTCCCTTACAGAAATATCCTGAAATGAGAGACGTGATCATGTGACCGAACACCAACCCTGGCATTAGCATGTTTTATGAACAGATAGTGCCATAATTACTGGACAGATTTACATTTATTCATCAGCAGTTCTTCTGACACACTGAGGAAATGATGTTATCATCTAAGAAAGAGTAAAGTACTATAGTATTCTCTTAAATACGGTGTGAAAGGTACACAAATATGGTAATCCTTCAGTTTCATGTAAATATGATACATTACAATACCATAATATTACTATAGTACTTTACATGTGAAGATTTGAGAGTCACAAGTGTTTTCTGTTCTCAGCATCACAACTGTCATTCACACACACACACACACCACGAGTCTGAATTATTACCACAGTATTATAATAATATTATATATATATAATACTATAGTATTACCATACTCTAATCTATTCTTTCTTAGATAACATCATTTCCTCATTTATATATCGTATTTAATGACAGCAGGGTAAAGAAGCTGAACGCGCGCAACTTTCTAGAACTTTAAAATAATTTTTAACAACTTTACTCAGACAAACAGTAAACGAAACTAAGAAGAACATCGTGTCTCACACACACACACACACACACACACACACACACTGCGGCCCTCCGCGATCTATTTCTGAAGTAACTCGTGTCCGAAACTCACCGTGAAAGTTTCAGTCCGTCTCATTGTGAAGTAAATCCACAGAAGAGATGATCGGATGGAAGTTAAACTGGTTGAAGTGGGTCAGTTCGGCCCTGCTGAACTCTGAGGGAGTTCGGCGCTCGTGAGCTCATCGGGTAAAAATAACATCATGGCGTCACTGAAACATAAACCGGCCTCAAACACTCACAAACCGCCGAAAATCAGAGAATAAACGCTCAGATCCGCTGATGAAGAGAGAAACCGGCGCTCAGCTCTTCATATGGACTGAAAGAGTGTAAATCTGTGTAAATCTGTGTAAAAGAGTGTAAAAGAGAGTAAAAGAGGCGGAGCTTCAGCAGAACTCATGAGTGACTCGCTCCTGACTGACAGTGAACCTGCCGAGAGTCGATTCACTGAAAACACGATCGTTCTGTCGAGCTTCTCTCAACGTCACGGACAAACGTTCCTCCGGTAACGTTAATAGAACGTTCGTTCACAGTTATCTGGTGTTTAATGATGTTCTCAGATCGACAGCACAAAAACATTACGTCACTTTAGATTAGGGTCCAATTCTCACTATTAACTACGACTTTTGCCTCAATAAACTCCTAATTGCTGCTTATTAATAGTTAACAAGGTAGTTGTAAAGTTTAGGTATTGGTGTAGAATATACTCATGAAGAAGAAGGCATTAATATCTGCTTCATAAGCACTAATTAACAGTAATATAATATGCAGACTGATAAAAAAAACTAACTAATAGTGAGAAATGAACCCGAAACTAAAACGTGATTCATGCATCATTCATGTTAGCTTTATTTCTGAAATATTTCAGTTGGAGAAATAGAACGTTCAGAGTAAACGAAAAAATAACGTTTACATAATGTTTGAAGAATGATACAGAGGAATGTAAAAAAACAATTCTTAAAACATATTTTTGTTAATTGAGACATTATATGTGTTCCTGGAGTCCTCTTGAAGTATGTGTGTGTGTGAGTGTGTGTGTGTGTGTACTAGTTTACCAAATGTCCCCACAATGTAAGTAAAACCAGTAAATCTTGACATTGTGGGGACATTTTGTTGGTCCCCACTAGGAAACAAGCTTATAAATCATACAGAATTATCTTTTTTGAACATCTAAACTAGCAGAACATTTTCTGTGAGGGTTAAGTTTTGGAGTGGGGGGGGGGCAGAATGTACAGTTTGTACAGTAAAAAAACCATTACACCTATGGAAAGTCCCCACAAAACACATAAACACAACATGAGTGTGTGTGAGTGTGTGTGAGTGGGTGTGTGTGTGTGTGAGTGTGTGTGTGTGTGTGTGTGTGTGTGAGTGTGTGTGTGTGTGTGTGTGTGTGTGTGAGTGTGTGTGTGTGTGTGTGAGAGTGTGTGTGTGTGTGTGTGTGAGTGTGTGTGTGTGTGTGTGTATGTGTGTGTGTGTGAGTGTGTGTGTGTGTGTGTGTGTGTGTGAGTGTGTATGTGTGTGTGTGTGAGTGTGTGTGTGTGTGTGTGTGTATGTGTGTGTGTGTGTGTGTGTGTGTGTGTGTGTGAGTGTGTGTGTGTGTGTGTGTCCCGCTGTCACATTGACAGCAGCAGATGTTCATGTCTGAACTCACACACACACCTTCCCACACGACAACACTGCACATATTACTTCAAAAACATTAAATATAACAATAATACCACCTGTATTTTTATTATTACTATTATTAATAACAATGATAACAAAAACAACCTCAACAATAATAATAACTAAATACTGAAGTTTAGTATTACAGTAGGCTGTTGTTTCGATGTAATTTAAATGTGTAAAACTGGAATTACTGTCTGAAACACACATATATAATGTCAGTTTCTCATGTGCAACCTGCTGATCTTTCTAGAATTATTTAGCGCCAAATCAGGAAAAAAATACAGATCCCAGCATGCAGCGCGGTGGGCGTCACCTGCGCCAGAACCGGAAGAGCTCTGTTAGCATTTGGCTAAAAACACAGCCAGTTCCGCTGGGAAATTGATTTAATATCATCTCAGTCGGTCTCTTTAATCGATTAAAGTTGAATGATCGAGGATAAACTCACGACTGAAGACCCACGTTGAGTGGAAAACACGCGATGGATGACAGTAAGGTGCGTTAAATGAACAAATGAACATTAAGCTCATGTTTTTCATCTGGATTAATGTCACTTCAGTCATAACAAAATAACTACTGTAAGACCGTTTTATGTGCCAGAATGTTTTTTGAAGTACCTTGGAGTAGCATATTAATATCACTGTACAGGAATCATGGTATTAAAAAGAGTCGTTTTTTCCTCTTTACCTCAGAACCGCGAACACGAACTGTTCTGAGAACGAGTCACGAACGTTCCCATGAAGTTGTGTAAACGTTATTTCTGAATGTTCACAACATCCAGATTTAAAAAAAAATGTTTCAAAAACGAGGTTTTGGTTATGTGAACGTTAAAGGAACAATCTATTGCATAATTCTTCAAAATTATGGGAACATTACTTTGTAGAAGTACAAGTAGAAATAATTTAAAAAACGTCAGACGAAAGTCCAAGTGAAACATTTCAGGGAAAAAACGTATAAAAGATGTTTTTGTTCAAACGCTTTGAGAACATTAGTAAAGATCAGATAACTCTGAACAAATTTCTGTTAGTGCTGTTGAACCTCGACAGAACATTCCCTGTTAGCTGGAAACCGATTCAGTTCAGTGTCGATTCAAAATCAATAACAGTGTTGATGTAAAATGAGTCAATTATGAAACAAACTCATTCCTGCAATCAGCAGCTTCACCAAACACCGTCTGTCAATGTCGTCTTGTTTTAGTTGTTTATAGCACATGTTTCTGTGATCTCTAGATGGTGGCTGTTAAAGTGAAGAAACCAGGCAAACGCGGCCGCAAACCTGCCAAGATCGACCTGAAGGCCAAGCTGGAGCGCAGCCGTCAGAGCGCCCGAGAGTGTCGCGCCAGGAAGAAGCTGCGCTACCAGTATCTGGAGGAGCTGGTGTCCAGCAAAGAGAGAGCCATCTGTGCGCTGCGAGAGGAGCTGGACATGGTAAACACCTTCATCAGACACTGTCCGCTGCGAGGCCTTCTGCAGTTCATAAGGGCTGAAAGACAAACGGTCTCTTCTAACACACAGTATCATCATTTCTGTCTTGCAATCATTCAGATAATCACAGAAGTCCTGAGATAAGAGTTTATAGTTCAGATATAAACACTGATGTCTACAGTAGAGATCAAAATAGAGTAAATCACCTTTTGAAAGTAACGACTGTATCAGTTACATCGTTACACCAGTAGGTGGAGACGAGAGACTGGTGAAAAATGTATTTGTCATTGAATCATTCGTTCAAGAGATTTGTTAAAAAGATGCTCATTTATTCAGTTATAGGCTTGTCCGAGAGGCATCGGCGCCGAATGACATCGAAACGTTGACGTTCCTCCAAACTTTCATCAATAACTAAAGAATTGAAAGCATGAGTGAGGAATCGATTCTCTGAATCTCCGAACCAGCAGTCGGAGCTCTGATTGTGTCCCTGTGCTGTTGTGTCCGCAGTATAAGCAGTGGTGTTTGGCCATGGATCAGGGGAAGATCCCGTCGGAAATCAAAGCCCTTTTGACCGGAGACGAGCAGAAAGCGCCTCAGAGCTCCAGCAACAAGATCCCCAAGAACGGCAAGTACGGCTCCACCGCGAACAAGACGTCTTAGAAAGGAAGATCCGCGTGGATCCCGTGTGTTCGTTCAGTGTTTATGAGATGCTTCTTAATAATCGGACGTCTCAGTCTTAAATAAGCTTCATTCCCGAGTACAAATTCACAGTAACATCACCTTCAGTTCATTCGCATCGGTTCAGGTTTTGTCTGGAATGTTGTGTGTGATTTGTAAACATTTCCTCTTCCTTTATATATTTATTTTGGAGCCTTTTTGATGATGAATGTGATGATGTGATATAATCTGTTTAATCCATTACGACGTTAAATATTAGACATTATGAGATGGACTGTTGCCAAAATCTTTTTGCACTTTACAACCATTTGAATGATTTCAACGCGTAGCACTTACTTCCCTTCTCCTCGTGTACAAATAGATTTGTTTTGTTTGTTGTTGATCGTATATTTATATCACTAACTGAACCTTCAAGCACTTTCCTTAAAAGCTCTAATTTTGTACTTTTAAGTTTCGTCTCTTTCCTCGATTTGGCCGGTTTGCCACAAACTATTAAACGAATAAATTTCAGCACAGATGAGTTATGATCCCAAAACAAACATGTGATGAATGTAAAGCTGTTTCATCGGAGTCGATCTGCCCAAACGAACTCGTCCACATCGTTTTTGTTAGTGGAAATTCCCCCGAGTCAAAATCTATAATGTTTAGAGCTGAAATGTATATTTTTATATGACGTGTTTGAAATGTAGGTTGTAATTTGTTGCAGGATTATAAGCATGTCTTATTAAACCATGTAGCTTTTGCTCTGTGATGTACAATATACCCCTGGCTCTGAACCTCGTCTGTCGGCCTCATTATTCCAGCTCTCTCAGATCGAGTGTTTCCACTGAAATCTCATCATGATTGTTTCATTAAATGCCTCTGCTTTCATCTGAATCCTCGTCTGACGGACGCGCATCCTAACGTCTCAAACGCAGCTCTATGTTTTCATGTAGAAACACATTTAATATTGTGAGAAGTTATTAGAAATGTGTATAAAGTTTCTGTCATATTACATCATAGTTCATATTTATTTTTATGAAACTATCTTTATTCAATGTATTTAAATCAAATTTAAATAGTTTTAATCAATATGTACTATTGTTTAGTTACTTAGGTTAATCTTATTTTTATTTATTTTAAATAGATTTTTATTTTAATATTTTCTTTTTACCATTTTATTTATTTATTTAGTTAATCTTACTATTCTGGACATTTTTTTACTCTTCTATTTATTTATTTAAAACCAGTTTTATTTTAGTTTTATCATATTTATTTTAAATCAATTTATTTATTCAAATGTATTAATTCTTATTGATTTAATTTTATTTATTTTAATAGATAGTATTTTAACAATTTATTTACAAATTGTTTTTATTAGGATTAGGGTTAGGGCTAGAATAATTTAATTAATTTATTAAATATATTTTAATAAAATTCATTTTAATTTAATTTGGTATTAATCAAATTTTCTTTTTCAATTATTAAATGTTTTTTTTTATTTAAATCAAATTTGATGTTTATTTTATTTATTCAAATGTATTTATTTTATCTATTTATTTTTAAATGTAATAATTATTGTAATTTATTTTAATCTAATGTATTTATTTTCACTTTGTTTAAACATGAATGGGATTATGTAAGGTTTAATAGGGCTAGTATAATTTATATGTTAATGTTTATTGTAATCAGATGTATTTATTTAGTTGGTGTAATCCACCGTTGAGCACTTCTGTTCTCAGAGCCCGGACCCGTTCCTGAACGGTTCATCTTCAGTTTGTGGGAATAAACTGTCGTTAGTTTGCGGCGCGAGTAAACGTCCTCAGTCGAGCGCTAAGGAACACGCAGACAGTGAGTTTCTTCTGAATCGTATAGAACGTTTAATTGTAAAATCACAGGGACACGTCTGTCCCGCATCATGAAACGACACAAAACTATGAGACAAAGTTTATCTGTAACTACAGGCACAAAAAACACAAACGCATCTTCCGAAGATTAACATGAATCCTGCAGGATCACAGACTGACCAGAAACACAAACAGAAGAACACGTGACCATCACACACGGCCTCTCATTGGTCAGTCACAGCGGTCTGTAGACGTCCTCCATCTGAACTCGGTTAGCACCACGTTTTTGCATTTCAACAGGTTTTGTGTTGTTAAGGTGCGCTCACGTTTACTGCTGATTTCCCAGACGAAATCCAGTTATTCCGATAGGAATAGTTTTGCTTATGTTTTCATTGAATTCAACAGAAAGCGGCTTGTTTTGACTTCTGACAAGAGAAATGGACCTTTTTCACCTGAAATATCGCTGAAGTGACGCACCTTTGGTGATCGAGCTCCTGCGGCAGTAAAGCAGCGGATCACTCACAGTTTTTGTACACTTACTCTGAACGTTCTGAAAAGGTTCTCTCAACGTTAAGAACAAACGTTCTTCCAGTAACATTAATCTAACATTTGTTCTCTGGTCTTTAATAATGTTCTCAAAAAATATTTTTTTTATCTGAAACATTTCAGTTAGACATTCGTCTAACATTGTTTCCACTTGTTCCAGAACGTTCAGAGAACATTAAAAGTAACGTTCACAAAATGTTTGAAGAATAATAAAATGGAATGTTTCCTTAACGTTTGCATAACGTTTTAAAAACTTTTGTTTTTTAAACTTTCTTAGAATATAGTTTTGTCAGCTAGCATGTCGTTCCACTGGGTTTATAACGAGTTGACGTTCATTTCTGAGTGAGCCGTTGTTTTACGACAGCCGAGAGCCTTTATACAAACGTGTTGGGAGGGTTAGCGCTAATAGGCCATGCTAATTTCTTCTCCTTTGCTTCTCGGTCAAAAGTGTCGTAAACCGAGTCTTTGACGAGGGTCTTTGCCGGCACCGGCAGGTCGACCACGCCGACGTAGTTCTTTTTGGCGATCCGCGAGCTGGCGGTGATGGTGTACGCGTTACTGCGGTAACACTTCATGGACGACATGCAGAACGTCTCTCTCATGCCACGCCTGAAGTTGGCGTTGTACACGGAGTAGAGCGTGGGTTTGGACGCCGTGGAGCTGAACGAGATCCAAGCCACGGCGATGAAGAACAGCGCCCCCTGTCTGCCGGAGCCCGACGCCTCCTTCGGGTGCCACAGCTGCGCTACGTAAAACGGCGTCCAGGTGAGCAGAAACATGCCGTTGAGCATCAGGAACATCTTTATGGTTTTGACTTTAGTCCTGGGGACGATGTTCATGGTCCTGCGCACCGTTCGTCCGTCGGCGCCGATCCTCCAGATGTACCGCACCACCCGCTGGTAGAAGGACACGATGAGCAGCGCCGGCACCAAAAACCCGAAGAGCAAGTGTGCGACGGCGTACGCCAACCCGTCCCAGCTGTCCGCCAGGAAGAAGTCGCAGTGGTTTTGAGACGTGGAGGATCCGTAGAAGAACAAGCACGGCGACACGAAGGCCGCGTCGAAGAGCCAGGACGCCAAAATCATCCGCTTGGCCTTCTCGCGGGACACTTTAAAGCTCAGCGGGTACACGATGGTGTAGAAGCGGTCCACGCAGATGGACAGAAGCACGTAGACCTGGACGCCGGGGCACAGGTGCTGCAGGTACCTCACGGCCTTACACGCGGCCGCGGTCAGAGGCCAGTGACCCGCCGACACCTGCAGCAGAACCAGCGGCGCGCAGGCCAGACTCAGCAGCAGGTCCGCGCACGCCATGGACACCACGAAGTAGTTGGTCGTCGACTGAGTTCTGCGGCTCCGATGGATCACCAGACACACCAGCGAGTTTCCCAGAACCGATATGACCCAGAACACCCCGAAGACGAGCCCGAGCAGTGTGACCTCCGCCGGGGTCAGGTCGTATGAGGTCAGCGAGCCGTTGCTCTGGAGGGAGGCGGCGGACGAGGAGGCGTCCAGACGACAGATGACCGGCGTTGGAGATCCGGACGGCAGCGTGGAGGAATCGTTCCTGTCCGAGGTGCTGAAGAGGACGGCGGAGTGGGACGAAGGCTTCACGCCCTCCATGGACAGGAAGTACACCATCTGTGTCAGATCAGAGCTGAAAGATACGACAGGTACAGATAAATCAACAATGTTTAATCCGCTTCACTAGAAACACCCTTTAACTGAGAGCTCTGTGCCATCATGTAGTTTATATAGTTGTATATCCAACTTTATATATAGAGTGGGTGATGATATAGTTTATATATTGCAATGATTTAATCAATCAGGCCGTTGAGATTTGCTATAAAATATATATCGCTTTATGTGAGTGAACTGTATGTATGCAGGTACGGTTAGATATAATATACGTCTAACTTCATATATAGTGCTGTGTGATGACATGAACATGAACAATCTTCTGATCCGTTTTCCTGTCAAACATGTCTCCCGTAGCCAGGGATGATTTATCTGGTTTGGTCCTCTAGAACCTTTTGTTTTGAGTTGTTCAGTTTTACACACACACACACACACACACACACACACACACACACACACTGGAGCTGCTGAAGGGTTTGAGGTCGAAAATGAGACGCGTGAGGAAACGAGCGATCGCGTACATTAAATACGTGCATTCAAATCAACGGAGGCTTGAACACCCGATGGAGTCGAGCTCATTATCCATCATCACCTGATCCGAGAGCGATCACAGCCCGCAGGAGCACGTCATCAAACTCTTACGTGTTTATTGGAAAACAGAAGACATGAAGGTGAGTGATGATGATTATTTATTATCTCTCAGATCTGTGATTGAGCAAAACTCAACTATTGTGTGTAGAAACAAACATTTCACAGAGATGCCAAACCTTTAATGTTTATCAGTGAATTAAATCACCCGGAGCTTCAATTCTATTAAAGCCACGAGAGACGGAGACGCTCCTCAGAGACGCTCCTCAGAGACGCTCCTCAGAGACGCTCCTCAGGTGTTGTGCTGATCTCTGCTGACAACAACCTCTGATGCCAAGAGCCTCTTTAAACAACATTGATACAACCTTCTCTCAACGTTATTAGAATCTGATGATGCTGAGCATTTTGGTTTTGCTGGATGAATTCGTTCCGACAACATTGAGAGAAAACAACTTCATCACTGTTATTAATGACGAATGTTAGTTGATGTCGACCTGCTCGAGACATTACGAATAAACATTCAAATAATCACGTTTGCGAGAAAAAACACGAGCCAAACATCGCGAACTTTTAAATCATGTTCTAGTCACGAGAAAACTGGACATTTTAACATTTTAGAAACCTCGCAAGATAAATCTGCCTCAGAGTTCTGAAGAAACGTTCACAGAAGGTTCACTGGTGTTTAATGATGTTCTCTGATCGTTATTTACAATGTTTGCGTTGGACGTTCATCTAACGTTTTTTAAATGTTGCTACTTGTTTGAGAACGATCAGAGAACATTCAGAGGAACGTTCCCATAATGTTGAAGAACGATACTGTGGAATGTTCTCTTAACGTTCACATAACCAAGAAAAAACGTTTTCAGAACATGTATTTGTTAGAAACAACATTGAAAGATCCGTCGTCGTTTGTATCTTCACGCGAGGCCTGTAGCGGTTCATCAACACAAACCTTCGTTTCTAACGGCGCGTCTGATCCGCGGCTGTTTATGCGCGTCAGTGACGCGGGTCTGATGTTCTGCTGAGCGTCGCGTTGTTCTCGTCAGATGGAAACGCACCTCAGAGTCTGACGCCGTGTCTTCTTCTTCTCGGGTCGTTTATTCCCTCCATCATGAATCCGCGTCGTTTCTCCTCATCAACGCGTTTCCTCACATTGACGAATCAATCACAGCATCCACTCGCATCCTCTCCCGAGACGAGCACATGCACGCGCGCGCGCTCTCATCATCGGACCCGCGGGCGCGCGCGCACTCAGATCTGATCCGTGAGGCGCGGTTTGATTGAGCTCATGAATTATTCATACGAGCTACAAATGGTTGGTTTTATTGTCACGGTGAGGCTCATGTAAACCATTTATTTATTTTGTTTTCGCACTGAGCCGAAGAGATTTACATATACATTAAATGTTTATCAACCTTCTCTGCATTGCGCTGTCATGAATGCATTATTTAGCATGTTTATGAAGCCAATAGTGTGTTTCCTGTCATTGAGAACATTATGATGGACTGAGATAAATGCAGCTGTTTATTATCCGCTCTGACGTCAGTGGTGCGTTGTGTCACGTGACTTGCAGGGTTTGTTCTTCAGTGAGTGGATGTCATGGAGCTGTGCTGTTGTCTGAGGGTGTTGCCGTGGCAACAGATGCTGAGCAGAGGTTGTTCTTTTGTGTCTGTTGTCATGGCGACTAATAGCTGTTTCCTCAGAGTGGAGGAAGATCATTTGTAATTTCAGTTACAGTTTTGAGCCGCTCACATTCCCTTGTGTTGACCTTTGACCCCAGCGCTCAGATGTTTCAGTCATGACCCGGTCAATCACTCCTGTGTGAAGCACACGGCTCATTCAGAACTGGACTTTCATTTTCATCTCATTCTGTCAAATAGAATTAAAGATGCGAGCCGTAAAGAAACAGAAGCAGGTTTTATCAGAACTCTGATGTTCATTTAATGTCTATAAATAGTTCAAGCGTTTTCATTTACACTGATGGAAAACAAACTGTTACAGTGAAACATTATTTAGTAACTTTTCGCCCAGCTGACAGAACGTTCTCTCAACGTTACGAACAAATGTTGGTGGAGTTATCCGGTCTTTGTTTCAGACGTTAGTCTAACGTTTTTTAAATGTTTCTACTTGTTTCAGAACGTTCAAAAGTAACGTTCACAATGTTTGAAGAATGATAGGATGTACTGGGAACGTTAGCAGAACGTTCTTATAACGTATCTGTGAGCTGGGCTGCAGGAACACGAGCGTTTAGTAACCGCACAGATGTTCATGGATCTATACATCATTTTCTGGAGAAAATCACTTATTTGGGCTGAATAGCAACTGTAGTTTGATGTTCACATTCAGAGAATCAACGCAAGATTAAAATAATGGCATGAAGAGTTTCATCTGCGTCTGATGTGTGTATTTACAATCTATTCATATGTACAACTGACAGAGTTCAGAGGTCACATCCGATCCACCGTCCTGATGCCGCCGTCCACCGTCAGCGTGCCGAACCTGAAACACAAAACCACAACTGAAGAACAGAGACGATTACGCCGGAGAATCTGTGAGACGCGTCGACGCTTCACCTCTCCAGGAACAGGTTGTTCTCCGCCAGCTCCTTCACCACCCCCTCCATCTCCTCCTTCAGCTTCTTCATCCTGGAGGGAAGAATAAACACTGATCTCAAATCTCCCGCGACGCGTCCACCGAACACCAACCCACTGAAGACAGTCTTAGATCAAACGAACGTTCCTCACACGATCTCATGAAGGACAGTCAAACTCTGAACAAACATCAAGATACACTATAGAAATGTTTTTTCTGAACGTTCTCTCCGTTGGCGACGGGATGTGGGCGTGTCCAGCAACTCGGCAAAGTTCAGATACATGTGACTTTATGCAAATGAAGAGCGCCTTTCAGGACTGTGGAGGCGGAGTTACAGACAGGTGACTCACCCCAGCGTCATCTCCACCAGTGTGCTCGGGCTGAGATACGCCTGCGGTTTGATTCCACCGGCCGTCATGGGCATCATCTTCTGAGGGAGCTGCTCCATCAGCTGAACACACACACAGAACGGTGAGCGTTAGCGTCTTTGTGTCGTTACAGCTCAGCTAAATGTAGAGCACTTCCTGTTTACTCACTTTATACACGCGCTGCATGAGCAGGGTCACTTCCTGTTCCATGCTGCCGAACTGACCGGTCAGAGACAGGAGGTGCTTCCGCACGTGATGGAACTTCCTGCAACGAGACGTTCGTTCATCAGTGAATAGCCAGCTGATCTCCAGGCACAGTTTCCATGGCAACAGAACAGAAGAGCCAATGAGATCACTGCGCTCACATCCGTGTGTCAGAATATAGCAGGTCACGTGACCGTGATTGTTTTGTTTTTTTACCGCAGGCCCGTTTACAACAAGGACAATCACTGTAACGATTTGATAATTGATATCTAACCCTTCTTAAATCAACATTCATTCACAGAAGAAAAATGACTGTAGATATTGATAATTATTATCTGAAAGTGTATCAAAATTAAAGTGAGTTTATGCTTAAAATATCTGAAAGATGAGAATCTGTAACAGAACAACAACAACAACAACAACATCATCAGAATCACTTTGAGCCATTTTTTTTTTCCCCGTTGATGGACGATGAAAACACTGACAGCCAATCAGAATCCATCCTGCTTTCATGAGCTCGAGCACAACCGCAGCGCTTATAGTCATCCCTCTGTGTGTGAACGGGCCTTTACACATGAACTCAAACAGATTTTTGCTTTTATAAAACATCAGCAACATGATAATAGACATTCAATAATTGTATTAATTGTAGTTGGAGTGTTTGCTGCAGAGCGAGGGCGGAGGACTCTTACTTCATCCACTCCTCACTCCTGGAGATGAAGAGGCGATATTTCATGGCACACTCGTCCGTGAAGAGCGCCCGCGCTTTGGTGGCGTGAAGAACGAGCTTTTGCCTGCAGAAAACAGAGATTCGTGTCATGGAGACGCGAGACAGAAGATCGGGTCAGCTGCAGCAGAACACACGACACTCACTTGTCAAACTTGTGGATTTGTTCTTCGTTATACGGCAAACCTGAGGAGACAAAACCCCAATCAAACACACGGATGAGGTGAAAGGCAAACGAGCGCTCGTGAGGGACTCGGACTCACGTCTCTCGGCCTTGTCCTTCTTGAACTGCTGGTAAATGGCGCTGATGGCGTCCAGCAGAACTTTGATCTTCTCCACACTGAGGAGAAACACAACAGTCAGTGTCGCTGCTTAAACGCATCGTCACACTCTTGACAGATTTAACAAACATTCTTCAGCACGATGACGATTAACTCTTGTTTCCTGAAAAAACGATCAAAATAAATTGAACTTAAAATCTGCCAACATGTTCAAAAAAAACTGAATTAAAACAAGAAAGCAAGATTATTTTTCTGACTCCGTCGGCAGATATTTGTTCTTGTTTACAGCACAATGTTTCAGTAAACAAGACTTAATTTCTGCAGTAAAAGTGTCTTGATTTAAGAGTGTTTAGATGTTTGCAGAAACTCAGAGGAGGAACATCATGTTTTCAGTGTAAAGAGTGCTGAAGCAGAATCACTCACTTCCTGTCTTCCGGATGCGTTCCCACTTGCTGCGTCCACGTGTCGGTCAGACTTCCTTCCGGCAGAAACATGCTGCTGATGTCCTGCAGCGTTTGCTCCATTGAACCCAGAGAGCTGGACAGCTGGAGAGAGAGAGCAGATGTGATGAGAGCTGTCGTGAGGACGCTCTAACCCTTCACAGGACCAGGAGAACCATCAGCGTCTCACCCGCATCACCTTCTTCCTCGTGTCCCGGATTTCATCATATTCCGCCGACAACATGTTGCCCTGCATCAGAACCTCACACCTGAAACACACAGAAGAGCGGATGAGGACACGAGGTCTCGCTCGAGGCTCCGTCTGAGCGCGCGCGTCACTCACAGCTGCTCGGTTCTCTCCAGCGACTGGCTGCAGTAGTTACACGCGTGAATCACCTCCGCTTTCTTGTGCACCGTCTCGCCGTACTCGTCTCTGATCAGCTCACTGCAACGACATCAGAGCGAGAGTGACACGAACTCTACGACAGCGTCATTATTCAGATCAATTTATCAGAGCGAGGGTTTCCTTAGATTCATGAACTCACTTCAGGCCTCGGACGGCTTTCCTCACCAGCTCCTGGTACAATAGCAAAGAATCGGACGTCTTCCACAGATATCCCACGTCACCTGCGAACGTCTGAGCAGAAACACGGCTGACATCTTTACAAACATGCTGAAAGCAATCAAAACATCTTTACAATCACCTCGCGCTCGAGCAGCAGACCAAACTCAGGGTGAGATCATCGACCTGCTGCCGCCACCGCAGATCTGATCCCGGACTCACCAAAACATCCATACGGACTTTAGTCTGACCGTTCGTGGAGTTTCTTACCTTGGCATAGCTGGCATCCAAATCCAGGTCGTAGCGTGGCTGAACTTTAGGTGGGCTGGCTGCGAACACAGACGACCATTATCAGACAAACACACGTGACAGTAAAACAACACTTTCACTCAATCTGTGAATTTATAAAATAAAATTCTCAAGTAACATAAAATATTACTTTCAACGTTCAATAAAAGAGTTGTACACTGATATATAACTCTGATGTTCAGAGATCTTATGTGAGAAGTTGTAGAGATCGTTGAATGCTTTACTGTGTTAAAAAACAGAGATTGAGAAACGGTAACAAAACACATTCACATAAACGAATGTAACTTCCCCAGCACTGCTCATTACTGTCAATATCACATGACTCACGGTCTTCAAACAGCAGGCCGACGGTGTTGACCGGGTCTCTGCTGAGCAGCATGATGGGATTTTCTCTGGAGGTCTTGGGGAAGGTCTGAGCCTGACGGTTGGGGTCGAGGATGAGGCGTCTGCCCTCGTAGAGGAAGTCCTGATGGGACGGCGTTATGTTGGTCCGTCTGAAAAGCAGCTCCTGAAAGCGATTCGTCCTGAGCGAAGAGATCATCAAGATTAAATCACCGTCTGTAAAAAGGGTCCATCATGATCGTGTGTGTGTGTGTGTGTGTGTGTGTGTGTGTGCGCTCACGTGTTGTATGTGTGAATGTAGATGTGGTGGAGCGTGGCTTGCTGCAGACTGAAGACGTAGATCACGATGCGGTGTAAGATATCGCTGGTCTCGGCAAAGAACTGGTCGAAGCCCCAACACTTCTCCTGGTCAGCCTCGAGGATGTTGGCCAGCACTGGAGTGAGGAGACTCTGAAGACCCCTGAAACACACACATCATCAGACGCGCTTCTCCACATCGACCGGACCGTCTCAGACACTCCGACGTACTTTGAGAGGCTGCAGGAGATCGGCATCTCCGAGCTCCACTCGATTTTTCCGTTCTCAAACTTCTGATGGCCCGAGATCGCGCCCGACGGCTTCTCTGTGATGATCTTGTACCTGCCGAGATCACAAACAGTCAGGTGACTAATGGCGTCTGGTCAAACGGATGAAGCCGAGGCATGTTTGACGGCACGTACATGACTTCTTTGTTCCTGCGTGGCCCCTCGAAGGGTCGGAACGGCAGGCTGCCGGTGGCGGCGTGATAAAACGTGACTCCGATGCTCCACAGATCCACCGTGGCTCCGTATTTCTTCTGGTGATCTTTCCTCAGCACCGCGCGCTCGTACATGTCAGGATGCTGCAAACACAGACATCAACAGAATGATTTCTAACATTCCCATTAGGTTATAACATTTATGTAACGTATCGGGAACGATAGCAGAGCGTTCTTAAAGCATAATTTTGTCAGCTGGGTACAAACACACAGCGAGTTCACTCTTTCCCATCATCCTCAGCTCACCAGATATTCCTCTGTGCCGTAGAGGGACACGAACTGCTCGTCGTCTTCCAGCTCACGTGCGGCTCCGAAGTCGGTCAGCTTATAGACGGATCGTCCGTCTTCTCCGATCACACGCATGATGTTCCCAGGCTTGATGTCTCGATGGACGATCCCGTACTCTCTGAGGTGATTCATTCCTGCCACTGTCACGAACATCAGCGTCACACTGAGACTTACACAGATGTTTCACAAACACTTCCAGACGAGGGTTGTTTTACGGTTGCTTAGAAACACTACAATTTCATGGATTAACACGGAATCTGTTTGGTTTGACCCTTTTGAACTCATTTTGGAACATAACTGAATGTAAGTGAAGCTGGAGATCCTGGAGATGTACCGGTCACACCACAGAAGGAACCTGATTATGTAATGCGTGTTACTTCCGATACGTTGTGAATCTAGAACTTACCAACATCCTGCAGAACGATGAGGAACTCGTCCTCCGGGAGTCCGTAAGCGTTGGTGGGCTCCTCCAGAACCGTGTAGAGACTGCCGCAGGGACAATACTCCATCACCAACACCTTGTGACGCGTGTTCGACTGACACAAACATCAACAATCAATTCAACACACTTCTCAATGACAGCCGTGATGTTTGCTGCTCATAGTTCGCAGTGAACCGGTATTACAGGTTACACGGATGTGAGGAAGTGAAACGGGGAAGAGACCGAACATAATCAACCCCTAAATTCTGCTCACAAACTACAGTGACATTAAGAGCTGAGAGTTTACAGAGGTTTACATGACGTGACGGTCGCGTCGCTCTCACCTCCTCCTCCACGGCGAAGAGCTTCACGATGTTTTTGTGGTTCAGTTTTTTCAGCACCTCAAACTCCCTCATCTGGACGTCCAGCGGACGCAGGAAGCTCAGGTTATTAAACACTTTGACAGCGTAGAGATCACCGGTTTTCTACAGAGAGATTTCAATCATGTTGTAAAGATTCCCAGCTAACAGAAACATGTTCTGAGAAAAAGATTATGAAAACATTATTTTTGAGAGTTCGCAGAACGTTCAGAACATCCACTTTTCTAAATGTTTCAAAATGTTTCTTCTTGTACATTCTATTCTATCATTCTTCGATCATTATGATCATTACTTTTGAATGTTCCCTGAACGTTGTGAAACAAGTAAAAAAAACGTCCAACTGAAACATTTCAGAAAAAAACATCTATGAATATGTAGAAATAATGTCTTGTGCTAATGCTTTCAGAACATGATTAAAGTCCAGATAACAAAAGTTCTATTAACGTTACTGGAGGAACGCTTGTTCATAACGTTGAGAGAACGTTCCCTGTTCTGATTTGAGGTGAATTAAACATTTCTTCTCATGTGACGACACGTTTCCAGCACAAAGTAAATGAAGTAAAGCTCATATATTGTGTGACAGATACCTTGTGTCGACCGCGGTACACGTTGGCTGTGGCTCCCTGACCCAGCAGGTCCGACATCATCCACAGGTAGTTCGCCGTACTCTGCATGATGACTCTATAGATTCACCTGGAAACACATTAAATATTCATGAGGATCAAAGGAAATCTGTGGATTCAGTCAAAGGTCTGAGAACAGTAACCGTCGAAGCTAATGCCTGTTGTGTGACCCTCACCATATCACTACAGAACTTCTTCAGGTGTTACCCAGCCAACAGGGAACGTTCTGGCAAGGTTTTCTCAACGTTATCAAACGAACGTTCTTTCAGTAACACTAATAGAACGTTCGTTCAATGTTATCTGATCCTTAATGATGTTGTCAAACGTTAGAACAAAAACATTATAAATCGTTCATGGAGCGTTTAGCTGGACGTTCGTAAATGTTACTGCTTGTAAGAACGTTCAATAATATCGTTTTCATAACTTAATGGGAAAACATTGGCTGAACACAATGGCAGCTCATTTTCCTGAACAAAACTTAGTTACGCAAACTAATAAAGCACAAGTTAAAATGATAATACGTGCACGTTTAGCGAGGATATTGTGAAATCAGCTGCGGGATTGTTTTCGCCGTGACGTCACAGATCTGCGGGAATTTCCCGCGTCAGCGCGTGATCCTTTCACCCTTTTAGCGTGAAACTAAAATAAAATCAGTTAAAACACAGGTAAAATGAGAAGAGACGGAATCGTGAGCTTCAAATCGTCTGTACGGATCGTTATGACACAGAAACGACTGAAACTGAAAGTACGTTGAAAATAGAAAATTCTGGCAGAATAAAGCGGTTTATAATCGCGTGAATTGAGATTTGATTGAAGAGATCGACGAATATCCCGCACTGAACAAGAGCCTGCTGTAATTCCGTCCATAAATAAATAATTTACACTTCTGTCAAAACATTACATTGTTCCGTGTAACATTAGATTACTAAAGTAAACACAGATAATAAACTATAACATACGCGCTGTGCGATGATTATATGATGTATTTGACGGCAGTGTGTGATGTTTATTTTCTCACCTCGAGAGCACGAAAGTCTCTTCCGTTTTCCGTGTTTTCATCACATGAGACACCGAGAGACACGGGCCGTGTTCAGTGACGCACTGCATACTCTCGCGCCGCGGCTGCAGTACGCACTGTGAGTCACGTGACTGTTGTGCACTGGGCATTGAGCAGGGGTTAATAATCCACTCCGCGTTCTGAAACGTTCATCGCTGCAAATTGCAGTAGTTTCGTGTTCTGTTTTGATTAAAGCATATATACAGTGTAAACTGTGCAGTATGCAATAATTCCAGCGCGAACACAGCCATAGACAACCGTAAACATCATATTAGAGGCGAACATGAATCTACTGCTCTTCCAACAAACATACACCATCACAGAGAACAAGAACGACTGAAGGAATACAGGAAAAACAACTAGATTTGAATAATTACATTGTTTTTAAAAGTAGCCTAATGACATTTCTCGAAAATGTATTAGTACGTTTAATCAAAGTGGACTTTAAAATTGCTCGGAAATTAAAATCCCATTCATTGTCTCCATACGGGAATTCATTTTTAATAAAACTTATAAGCGTTTCAGTCATTTTATATATAACTTCTAACTCACAGCTCCGACGCTGAATTCCTGGTGAAAAACTTCCTTTCCCATGATTCCTCAGAGAAAGAGCGCCACACCGGAAGCGCTGTTTGCGCGTTACTGCCGCCTGCTGGTCAGAAACACGAGTCGCAGCCGCTTTTACACAAACACGTTTGGGTGTGTGTCACTAAAGCTAAATTCACACTGATAAATACACGTGAGGCGAAACAAATAAAGCTGTGAAGTCTTGAATGTGACGTGCACGCGCATGTTGTTGGTGTTCGATGCTGCTGTAGCGCATGCGCAGCACTAGAGGGCGACACACCCCCGCTGCTGTAATACATGAGAACCTTTATGTATCATTCATTGACAAAACGCATATAAACATTCGCTATAATGTGTGTTTGTCATCTTGACGGCGACATAAAGATTCTGAATGATTTAAATATAAATTGATTTAAACTGGGTTTGAAAGCTTTTATCATTTTTTTACAGCTGACGTAATTTGAAGTGTAGGAATAATATGTTTGCCTTTAAATTACACACAGTTATTTTTAACAAATGTGTTTAAAATCCAGCGCATGTAAAGCAGATCGGCGGGAGAAATAAAGAAATTTATATGTAATACAAGAGTGTGACCACTAGATGCCAGTATAGCCGTTTAATCTCGCTCTCTTTCTCTCTCTCTCTCTCTCTCTCCTTATATTTGTTTATACATTATATTTATACATTTAAAAACAACTTTGTTGCCCACACAATTCTTCACAATTAAATAGGCAATTAGAAAATATATAAAATAGTAAAAAAAAAAAAAAAGAATTACATTTGCCATAATTACACACACATTAAATGTTTTAGACACTCGAGACCCGTTTTATAGCACATATTTTCAATTCATTCTTATTGTCATCTATTATTCTCACATCTTTTTCTTCTTCTTATTATTATTATTATTATTATTTGGTATCAAAAGACTCTTGAGCGGTTTTTGTCGCATCGCGGCGCTTTTATTTTAAATATTTCAGACCGGATGTGACGTCACGCACGCAGCCTAACCTAGTTAGTGAAGCTTCAACAACATTCCCTATGGACGAGGAAAACTGCGCTGAAATCCCGAACACAGGTAAATAAACCTCAGAGAGCTGCTCTCACTGGATCCCGGAGCTCTAATTCAGTTACAGTGAGTTTGTGATTCTGCGGTTTGATTGACGGAGTCATTAAAGCGGATCATTGTTGCGCAGATCCGCGCAGAATGTGCTCGAAATAAAGCCCTGCTCGTGCTGGTCCGGGTTCAGGTGTTCTCGCTTTCACTACACTTGTGAGCACTAAATGTCACTTATATTGTGAAACACTTTCTCAAGTCACTAGTGAGGTCATGTGACTGGTCCTCACTAGATAAAGAGGCTGATAAATCAGCCAAAAGAGGTTTTTATTTAAATATAATGTTTTGCACATGTTTCTGTGGTGGTAGGTTCAGGAGTAGAGGTTGAGTTAGGAGAGAGAAAATATCATTGACCTGATAGAAAATCAATGAAGTCTATGTAGTGTCCTCACTGAGATAGTGACACCTGCAGGACATGCTTCACTGGAGTCACGTGACCGACGAGCGGAAGTGTTATTTCTTCTACAATGTCGTTTTGTTTGTTCTGAAGAGCTTCGACTCATTCTGCTGGACTGTGATGTGTGATCTGTGTGTCCGCAGGCGTCCGGCTGCCCCTGGCGTCTCTGCGGCTGCTGGTCCCGCCGCTGCACCTCATGTCTGCCTTCATGTGGCAGGTGCTGCAGCAGAGGAGCGTGATGCATTATGGGAGGCTGGAGGAGTTTGTCTCCATGGTGACGGAGACGCTGCCGCAGCTACTGGGATACAGACGGAGATCGCAGCTGATGCTGGGCCTGAGAGCGCGGGTCAGTCACTGTGTGTGTGTGTGTGTGTGTGTGTGTGTGTGTGTGTGTGTGTGTGTGTGTAACTGTGTGTTGTGTGTGTTGTAGATGGTTCTGGAGTTGTGTCGCGACCCGGCGGACCTCAGAGTCATGCAGGCTCATCTGGACCGATTACAGCTTCCTGCTGCGGCGCCTGGAGAGCCGGTACTGACCCACACTCGCTCACAGCAGCGCTGACCCTGTGCAGGTCATGAGTTGTTCTGGTCAGTAATGATGGTGTTTGTGTTCAGGCTCCTGACGCTGATCTGAGGACCTGCGTCGTGAACTTCAGAGCGCTGGTTCTGGCGCTGCTGAAAGACCCGGTGGAGAAAGCGTATTTCTTCCAGGTCAGACACGCATCAGGTTCATCTTCACTGTGATTCGTGTGTGTGTGTGTGTGTGTGTGTGTGTATATCCTGTCTGTGTGTCTCTCACAGGAAGTGTTTCCTGTGGAATATGGCGCTGGATTCGACACGGCGCTGAAGGAACTGATGTGGGATCTGCTGTCCGGCCTGGAGAAACTGCTTCCTGTGCCGGACTTCAAACAGGTTCTGCTCTGACTCACTCTGAAGAACGCGTTCACACCAGAACCGTCTGTAGTCATGAACGAGCCTCATAGCCTCTTAAAGTCGCTGGATTCTGATTGGTTCTCTCTGTGTGTTTGCGCTCAGACGTTGTCGTGGCTCAATCCCGCCCCCGCTGGCCTGGAGGAGTGCATGCGGACCGACCCGAACGACCTCCACCTGCTTCTGCAGCAACATCGGCTGTTCGGAGGCGCAGGAACACAGAGCTGGCAGAAAGGCAAACCATCATTTAAAGTCATTTGCAAAACGATTTTATTAATTAGGATGACTGTGTAATGTTGTGATTATCACACTTGATTCATCTGCAACTTGAACATGTGAGGCTCCGTCGTGCCGTTTAATGTTGCAAACTTCTATTGGTTTTCTTATTTTAGTTTATTATCATTATGCTCATGATTCTCTCTCAGGCGCTGCTCGCTCCTCCACCGACTGCATCGTCTCCTCCCTGTCCGTCCCTCCGTCGGCGCGGGCCGCTCTGTCCTCGGAGCAGGTGCTGTACCACGTCCAGCCGTTGAGTCCGTCCGTGCTGACCTCCGACACCATCATCATCACGGACTACACCGAGGTGGAGCTGAGCAGTCAGGAGGAGCCCGAGGAGAAGCTGGAGGAGCTGCTGGATGACGAGGCTCCCGCTGTGGATCCCGCGCTCGACTCTGACAGACCAGCTGGAGCTGACGCGTCACATGACGTCTCCGCCGCAACAACAGCCCAGACTGACACGAGCGCCGCGACGAACCCGCCTGACGACAGTCTCCAGCCGAACGCCACGGACGAGACGGACGCGCCTGATGGTTGTCCTGAGGCAGGAAGTGACATCACAACACTGCAGGACATCCAAGCGTCTGTATCAGACGTTTCCCAGAAACCCCCGGTGCGGAGAGGGCGAGGAAGACCCAAGAAAAGTACAGAATCCACGGACAAACAAATCGCAGTAAAAACACCCCGTCGACGAGAACGAGCCGCGTCGGTCAGACCGGAGGAACGGTGAGTGACACGCAGACATGAGCCGCACTCCCTCAAAAACATTTCACCAGATGTTCTCGCACATTTGTCTCGTTTCAGGAGTGACGGCACACCGCATGGACACGGTAGAGGTGAGATAGTTGTGCTTTTACTTTTAACCTTGTTGAAATCGGCTCCTGGTGAAGGACGACAGCGGTCGGTCTGATTCACTGGATCGAGATCAGATGGTGTGAAGCTCTGGACCGTTACACCAGCAGGACTGTTATTTATCACGTTATTCAAAACTCTCCATGTTTGTGATTTCAACTCAAATTTTGGAACACAACTTGGTTCGACATACAGCTTTGATTTTATAGCAATTGTAGAGGCTATTTTGTAAAATATATGATTTTTATAAAATAAAGCATGTTTAGTTCAGCACGTTTGCGTTACAGTAAACCTAAATTTCTATATTTTTATACTTTCATTGATTTTTTTCTTCAAATTGAGATCCTTCACGAGTAAACCAGGGCCTAAAGAACTTTTTTCCACACTTGCCAATGAAAAATTAAACTTCCATTAAACTGTTTTTGCCAAAACAGGCCGTTGTGACACCGACAGTGAAAATTCACAATTCTCTCTTCTAACTTCAAGACCACAGTTAAAACCAATAGCATAACTAATAACGTTTCAAAATGTTATTAAAGATAAGTAATAAAATAAGAACAAATAATTAAATTACAAGCAAAAGGTCAAATAATTATAATATAACAAAGATACAAATGAAATAAACAGTGTTTATCAGGTGTTTCAGGTAGTAATAGTAGTTTTCAGGTACAGAAATTAGCAAATGTAAAATAACACTGCACAGTTTTTACCGTATAAATTAAACAGCCTTATTAATTAATCCTTATTAAAGTTACCAAAGATATCCAGTCGAGCAGTGAGTGATTTCTTTCTTTGTTGTTCGATTAACATTATAAACACGGCAGCAGGAATATTGAGCTGCTGGATGTCAGTCATTAGTTCCTCTCCCTCGTGTCGTTCTACACCCGTCAGACCTTCATCATCTTCAGAACACAAATGAAGATATTTTTGATGAAATCCAATGCTTCAGTGAGTCTCTATTCCCAGAAAGACGCTAAAACATATTTAAAACAGGTCATGTGACTACAGTGGTTCAACAATGACTTTATTCAACAATCTCTAGTGATGGGCGATTTCAAAACACTGCTTCATGAAGATTCACGAATCTTTTGTTTCGTATCAGTGGTTCGGAGCGTGAATCAAACTGCCAAAGTCACGTGATTTCGTTTGAACGAAGGAGCGAAACGTGTCGTCTTGTGCTTGAATATTTAAACTGTCAAGGCATAAACTGATGCAGCTCTGTCCCGAGCGTCGTTCATGTTTGTTAGAATTCATTGAAATGTGACCGGCCACTGGCGAGTGACACCGTTTCTCACGCTTGCCAACACCAATTTTTACCGCATTTGGTGCTTATTTTTAGGCCCTGGTTACAACAATAAGTTCAGATCAGTGATCAAAAAGGTTCATCTGTATTGACAATCTCACACGACCTCCAGTGACGCACTGAATGTCACTGCAGTAGTGGACAGTAAGATGTCGAGCAGATGTTCATTAACTCTCTTAAGATCTCTGATGTTTCTCGCAGACGCCGCTGACAGCAGACCTGAAACGCCTCAGAGCGGACCAGAACCTTCTACCGGCCCGTATCGCACACGCAAAACCAGCAAAACCGAGCCGCCGGCCGCCGCCGACAACCCTCGGGCTCGGCACGCCTGCGACACCTGCGGCAGGAAGTTCACCCGCCGGTCTGACGTGCAGCGGCACCAGCTGACGCACACGGGCGAGCGGCCCTTCCACTGCAGCCAGTGCGAGAAGACCTTCCAGCACGCCTGGGACTTGACCAAACACTGCCGCAAGATGCACGGCGAGGCCGGCTTCACCTGCCGCGTCTGCCAGAGCGCCTTCGCCAACCTGCGCGTGCTGACGGCGCACCACAAGAAGAGCCACGGCGGCGAGCTGCCGCACTACTGCTCCATCTGCGGCGAGGCCAGCGCCACCCTCCCCGCCCTCGTGCAGCACCGCAAGAGCCACAGCGCCACGCAGCAGTACCGCTGCCAGCAGTGCGGCGAGGGCTTTGACACGCTGCTGCAGAGGTCCCTGCACCGGCAGAGCCACCGCCGACGCCACCAGTTCAAGTGCCCGCAGTGCGAGAAGACCTTCACGCGCCGCACGGACGTCAGGAGGCACCAGCTGAGCCACACGGGCGAGCGGCCGCACCAGTGCTCGCTCTGCGGGAAGCGCTTCGGCCTCCGCGCCGGCCTCCAGAAGCACCTGGTGACGCACACGGGCGAGCGGCCGTTCCAGTGCCCGCACTGCAGGAAGAGCTTCACGCAGCTGTCCATCCTGCGGCGGCACGAGCGCATGCACACGGGAGAGCGGCCCTACCTCTGCTCGCAGTGCGGCAAGCGCTTCCTGTCGCTCGGGGAGCTGATCAAGCACGACAAGACGCACGCGGAGGACCGGCCGCACTCCTGCCCGCAGTGCCACAAGGCCTTCAAGTTCAAGCGAGCGCTGCAGGAGCACCTGCTTTCCCACAGCGGCGCCCGGCCGTATCCCTGCAGCTACTGCGGCAAGATGTTCGCCAAACCGTTCGCGCTCAACAGACACCACCTGATCCACACGGGCGAGCGGCCGTTCTCCTGCGGCCACTGCGAGCGCACCTTCCTCACCTCCACCGAGCTGGCGCTGCACGAGCGCATCCACACGGGCGAGCGGCCCTTCTGCTGCGCCGTCTGTCCCAGGAAGTTCCGCAGCTCCTCGGAGTTGGCACGGCACCGGCGCAGTCACTCGGACCAGCGGCCCTACAGCTGCGGCTACTGCCCCAAAGCCTACGCCAGCGCCGCCAAGCTCAAGAACCACACCAGGATCCACACGGGCGAGAGCAAACCCAAACGCCCCACCGCCGTCAGCGTCGCGGAGGTGAGCGTCATTCTATCGTAGACGCTGGGTTCCTCTGTGATTGGAGCTTCTTCTGATCCACACTGATCGCTGTGGATGAAGACTTTAGTTCTCAACTCAAATGCAGATACTTTGACTCTGGGGTGAATGATTCCTTCAAGGCTCTGTCATCATTTTCTCTCCCTCCTGTCACTCAAACCCGTAAGACTTCCATCTTCAGAACACAAATGAAGATCTGAGAGATTTCTATTCAAACCCTTGATGCTTCAAAACATTCATAATCAGATGATGAACGGAGCGGTTGAATCAACTCTTCTGAAGAATCACTTTATACGATCAACAGATTTAATTGAGGCTGTAATTCGCAGCAGAACGCTGATGAGCTCAAAGAGCCTCAAACATGCTTCTGTTTCTGTTCGTTGATCTCTTTGTGAATGTTTTGAAGCGTCGGAGTCTGAGTAAGCTAAATTGAACAGATTTCATTAAAAACATCAACCAAAGTATTACGGATTTGAATGACGTGCAGGAGAGTAAATGATGACAGAAGTTTCATTTTAACCCTTTATCGTCAGACTTGCTGCTGGATTGTGGCCATCCTTCATGTCTTCAAACAGGTTTCTCATCGTCTCTCATTGGTCAGATGACAGATAGTCCCGCCCCAAACTCACCTCATTGGTTGTCTGGCCGCTCATGCAAACTAATCGGAGATGTGAAAGCATCGGTCAACATGACTGACGTGTAGTGACCGTCACTCGTGTTGTATGGACTTCTGCTGTGTACCAGATCTTTCGATCTAACCCTCTTTCAAACAGATCAATATTTGTAAGTTCAGCT
>CM076066.1:67500-80000 GCA_038088235.1 Zacco platypus | reverse complement strand
CCTCGACGGGTCAGGGCTGTTTTGGTGACCAACTCAATATTAGGAAGCTCATAATGTAATGTCTGATGTGTGTGTACAACACTTTATACAGTAGATTGCTTTGAAGCAGCAGCTTTACAGTTTTAAACATGAAAAAGTGTCAGTGATGCTTCAGTTAGAATCACAGCTTCAGTTTCTGCTGTTCTACTTGTGTGTTTGTTTTCACTCCCATCTGACCTTGAACCGACTGAATGGAAGAAATGAACCAGAGAAGATCTACACCTCAAAGAAGTTGTCACCAACACACGCCAATGGCAGTTTGGAAGAGTTTACTCCATAAATGAACTCCAAATGAACATTTGTTTGAAATGACGTCACTGCAGTTAGTTTTTTGATTTCGCTTGAAGTATATCTATCGCCTTGTGAGCAGAAAATCTTTCATCTTCATTGGTTTTTATGTTAATCCAGCCTGAAACATCACAGACACATTTAACACCTCTGTGTGTGTGTGTGTGTGTGTGTGTGTGTGGCAGCATCCATAATGCCGTGATCGCTGTGTTCCAGCGGCGGGATCTGGGAGAGAATGAGCTGTATGTGCTGAATGAAGGCGTCAGGTGAGTGACCTTCACTAGACACGGTTACACGCCTTAACGATAACATGCTCAATTTTGTCTGTCTCTCTCTCTCTCTCTCTCTGTCTCTGTCTCTCTCTGTCTCTCTCTCTCTCTCTCTCTCTCTCTCTCTCTCTCTCTGTCTCTCTCTCTGTCTCTCTCTGTCTCTCTCTGTCTCTCTCTCTCTCTGTCTCTCTCTCTGTCTCTCTCTCTCTCTCTCTCTCTAGGCAGCTCCTGAAGACTGAGTTGGGCTCTTTCTTCACAGAGTATCTGCAGGTGATCAAATGAGTCTCTTTCAATAATCCACACTAAATGAAGCGTCTGTGAACTGAGTTTGATTGTGATTGTGTTACAGAATCAGCTGCTGACGAAGGGAATGGTGATCCTTCGAGATAAAATTCGCTTTTATGAAGGTAAGATTTTTCCAGTGTGACCAGTGACCTTCAGTGACCTGTCCGCTTGTCACACTTCTGAATGTCCTTCGTCAGATCAGCTGTCTGTATCATTGTGAGGACATGCTGATGTATTTATATTTCAAAATGCAAAATAAACCCTAACCCTAACCCATCAAAAAAAACCTTCTGCATTTTTACATTTTTAATGCAAATCGCTTCGAGTTAGTGGCTAGAAAATGTCATTTTCTCAGTATAAAAACCGTTAGTTACACCAATGGAATGTCCTCATAATGATTGGGGTGTGTGTGTGTGTGTGTGTGTGTGTGTGTGTGTGTGTGTGTGTGCGCGCAGGTCAGAAGCTGCTGGATTCTCTGGCAGAAACATGGGACTTTTTCTTCTGTGATGTTCTGTCCACACTGCAGGCCATCTTCTACCCCGTACAGGTACTCAATAATAGAGGATAGAGCCGATTCATTTGCCCTGAACTCGTGAACAGAGTGTGTGAGTGTTTGTATGGATGAACTCATGGGAAATTGGAGACTTTTCTGAGAGTGTGTTTGTGTGTTTAGGGAAAGGAGCCGTCCGTCCGTCAGCTGGCTCTGCTGCATTTCAGGAACATCATCACTCTGAATACAAAGCTGGATGATGCTCTGAGTCGCCCGCGCGCCCGCGTGCCGCCCTCCGTCATTCAGATGCTGCTCATCCTGCAGGTGTGTGTGTGTGTGTGTGTGTGTGAGAGAACAGATGGCCCCCATTTCCCAGAAACCCTTCAGATGCATGTGTAAACGAAGAAGCAACGCCTTATCAGAAATGACTCTAGATTTCCTGCGACGACGCAGAGCTGAAACTCTGTTTTAAACGAACAGGAAGGAGTCTCCCGACTGAGGTGTGTGTGCTTCAGTGTGCATGAGTGTGAACTGAGTGACGTCTGTGTGTGTGTTCAGTGCTCAAATCATCACTGCTGACCTTCAGACTCAGTGAAACACATCTACACATAATGGATGTTTTAACATGTGCTGTGTGTGTGTGTTTCTGGTCTGATGTTGTTTGTGGTCGTATTTCCTGTGTGTCTTTCTGCATGCTGCATTTTAAAGGGGTCACATCATATTTTTATTTTTTTCTCTGTGGTCTAGTTGTCAAGGACTTTTGCACCAAAAATAGTCATGACTTTGTTTAATTCTATGTGTCAGAAAGGCTTGAACAGGTCAGTTTTCTGATGCTCAGCTCCAGTCTTCAGTTACAGTGTTTTTATTCCAAGAGATCAAGGAATATTTAATAGATACGTGTATTCTGGATGCTTCTGTTCAGTGTGATGAAATTAATAGTTTGTGATGCGCTGAAAAGATTCATTCTGAAGATGATTCTAATGAATCGTTTCAGTCAATTAATTCAGTTGATGTGAACACGGTTCTGTGTGTCGTGTCGCAGGGGGTTCACGAGTCTAAAGGTGTGTCGAACGATTACTTGAAGCTGGAGTCTCTGGTGCAGAAAGTGGTGTCTCCGTATCTGGGAACACATGGGCTTTTCTCCAGCGACGGCTCTATCACGCAGTCTTCGTGTGTGCTGGGTGAGCAGATTCTCCTCATTAAACGCGCACATACACTCTTAAAGGCATAGTTCATGCAAAAATGAAAATGTTGTCATCATGTTCCAAACCTGTACGAGTTTCGTTCTTCTAGGTCTTCTAAATAAGATGTTTTAAAGAATGTTGGTGTTCATTCTTCAAATATCTTTTGTGTTCTTTGAGTCTTACATGTTTGAGCAACATGAGGGAGAGTAAATGATGACAGAACTTTCATTTTTGGGTGAACTATCCCTTTAAAAACTGATCACGGAACGCTTCTTTGTGGAACCGAGTGGAAAACCCTTTATTTTTGAAAATGTGGATCATTTGTTGGTTCTTCTCAGAGAAGCGGCTCCTGAGGCGATGGCCGCGCTCCTGCGACTCTCCAGCGAAGAACCCCGTGGTTCGCTCGAAGAGCTACAACATCCCCATGCTGACGCCGGTGGCCGAATACGACCCCGAGAGCGGCGCAGTGGCCGGCGTGGGAATCCGACGCCATTCTGTATGTCAGATGACCTCCTTCGTGGAAGAGCCCGCGTTCACCGAGGCACCGCCCAGCCCGCTGACGGACGTCTGTGAAGATCCAGGCCGTGACGGATGGGTGGAGCGTCAGCCTCCTCCGTCTCCACCAATATTCCCCGAGCTTGGCTCCAACAGCGGACGGGAAGCGGTACCGGAGCGGGACGCGTCCTCCCTCCTGAGCTGCTCGTCCAGTCCAGAGACCATCGTGGATCAGATCCTGGAGTCTCTGGACTCAGACACCGAGGGAATATTCATCGACTTCCGCCGACAGCGTTCCAGCTCGTCTGATTTCAGCCGGGAGAGCGAGAGCGTGGCGTGAGAGTTTGTAGAATTATGGGCCTTTGTTTCTTGACCCTGAGTGTGTTCAGTATAGCAGACTCTGCTGTCTCACTCTTGTTGTGTTCAAGGATTTTCTCAGTTTTCGTTTTTCTGAATGTTTTCACTGAAGCTTATTGACTTCATACGAGGTCCATGAGCTCATGTGATCAATCAGATCCAAAAAGAAACACAAAACCTGTGCCAACCGAAAGAAAACAAGTTGATGAAAAGATTGAATCAAATGCATCATAATGAGAGATTCATGAGCAATTTTTTGTAGGCTGGTCATTTTCGACCCACAAGTGTAACAAGGTGGAAAAACAATGAAGATTGTTTGGGGGAGTTTATTTTGGTCAGTAGATTTTAGTCCGAATCAATAACATTAACACATCCCCCATGATTCTGATTTACCAGCCTGTGACGTTCAAAAAATTGGATCAATTGTGCAAATTAACTCTTGACTCTTCACAGATCTAACGAACACTCTCCTTTAACAATTTTAACTATTCAAAAAGTTCAATAGTTACAGGATTAAATAATTGTAAATAATTGTATTCAACGGCTCTAGTCTTAAAGTATTTTCAATAAAACATTACTTGAGAAAAGACAAGAAAACGGTCAATAACAAAAATGAAAAACAGAAGTTTGAAGCAGTAAAGAGCACAAAGTGCTTGAAGTTTTTCCTAGAATGTCAGTAAAGAGGATGATGTTCTCCAGACGAGAGCAGTGATTTCCTCTTTTTCCTGTCAAGTTGAGATTATAAACGTAACCGCAGCACTAAGATCTGATCACGCACAGATGGATTCAGAAGCATCGTGTTTACAGCCCTGAATGAAATAAGTGTCTGTTTTGACATTAGCATCTGGCGCAGACGAGCATTCGCGCATCTACTCGTGTCACTGCCAGCGATCAGAGCGCCGGATGATTTAAACTTGTGCTTGTATAATTTTAGTGTTTTGACATCACTAGCACAGTTCTTCATCCTGAACACTTGTCTTGGGTTTTGCTCCATTTCATAAATATTCTTTGGTTGTTTTTGAGTTTTTCACAAACAGAATTAGACACTTTTTAGGAGAAACCATTGATCACATTACATTCATGGATTTTGGAGCATGTTTTTTTCAGTCAGTTGTGGATATTTTGAATGACCCTGTCATAGATTTTACTGTGCAGATTACTATTTTTATTGCAATTGTAATTTTAAGTAAAAGAATATTTTACTGGTGAATTAACAAAGTTTGTCCTTTTTTGCCACTCATGTTGGAGTGATGTAGAGCAGCGTTTAAGAGCCGAGGCTGGAGGTTCTGCGGAGGAGTTTGGGTCGCGGTCTGAACTGAGATCTGCCCTCAGGAGCCGTTAGAGTCCAGCTCAGATTCTGCTCAGGTCAGTCCAGATGAGTTCAGGCAGTCACGCACTAGTAACACAACCGGTCGGTCAGTTTCTGTCCCACTGACCGATGTGTGGGTGAACAGGAACAATAGCCGTTCTATTCCACTCCCTCGAGCCCAACATCTGATCTACTTCGAGGAACATTCGGTTTGAGTAGATCTTCATCTGAAACATTGAATTCTTCATGATTTTTAATGAGCTGAGCTCATGTTAATGTACATGGACAATTATAAATAGGTGTATTTCAGGGAACCGGTTTGTTGAAAGTTGGTGAAAAAGGTTAACCGCATACATTGTCAAACTATTTTATAATTTAATTTTAGTGTATATGATTATGGATCACAGCACATCCCTGGTTATTTAGCAGATGGTTGAAGCACCTGATCAGTTTTCAGTTCCTAAAAGTTTTTTTCTAGAAGACACTTTTCATGAGAGGTTTATTTGTACAGTAAGAGACGCCAGAGTCTCGTGAAATCTGGCCGTACCTTCATACAATCAGTGGAAAACTGAGAAGAGAAACTGCCGAACGTTTGACATTCATAGAAACTAGAAACAGAAGATTCTCTCTGAAAAACAAACAAAACATTCAGTTTCTCCATTTCCTAAAATAGTGTTTCTTTGTAACAGAACATTTTCCCTCCATGAACAGAAATATAGATCTATATGAATCAAACCCAAAACAGGCAAAAACAAAATCACAAAAAAAAAAAAAAATCTCTGTCAGTCTTTATGAACCAGAGTTCAGAGAGTCTCTAATACATTCATGTCCAGCAAAAAACACAAACACAAAAATAAACACTTTGGTCGTTACACCGTCTGTCCCAAACAAAAACACAATGTCAAGACGCATTTGACTTTGAAACATGTAACATTTTCAGCTGTAAAGTGCACATCTTGAGGCTGTCAGAACTGCTGACACACACACACACACACTCGAGTGTGTTACTGCAGTCTCGGCGTGATCATTTCAACCGACACAGAGCAAAGCTGAGAAACTTAACTGAGCTTCTGCAGACCAGATTCAAACAAACACCACCAACAAATGAAAATTCACATGCATACATAAACGTGTGTGTGTGTGTGTGTGTGTGTCAGTTTCATCCGTTCATCACATCCTGATGGGTGTTTTTCTCTCTTCAGACTCTTGGTTTCAGTATCTCACAGCAGTCTTAAATATCACAGACTGTGAAACACATGCACAACTGCTGCAACTTTCCTATGAGAACGTCACATCCAGAGCTAAAATAATACTTAAAACAATTGTAACAGCTAAAACAAATACTTGAGAATAAAAAAGAAACACTGAAAGGGTAAAATAAATAGCTGAATTGCACAAGCACTCTGATACGACCTAACAACAGGGTCAAGAGTTCATGGTCAGGAAGCCCCTGTCGCGGGGAAACGGCGCCACCGTGTGTCAGACACGGGCAGCGCCGCCTCGGGAAGCTGGAATCGCTCAGATTCGCCGTCATGACTTGATCTTCCACAGCTGTGAACAAAACACACAAACGTCAAAGAAGCGCAGCGTTTAAAGAGGCGCACAGAAGCGGTGCGCAGCATCGGCTCTGACCTTCAGGTTGAAGCCCAGCAGGTCACTGATGACCCCCGACACGGCCGACAGGATGACCACCTGAGTGATGTTGTACAGCAGAGGGTTCATGGTCAGACCGTACAGTCGAAACGGAGCGTCCAACTCCTGCGGGACAAACACACAGTCAGCGGCGCGCTTCAGTGTCGTGTTCACGTTGTTTTATCCTGCATACCTTCAGTAATTTGGTGGCCAGTTTGAGGACGTTGTTGACCAGAGTCAGTTCTTCTTTCTTATTTGGTTTCTTCTCCATTTTCAAGTACAAATTAATCTGAAATAGAGAAACACGTCAGATCAAGCTCTGCGGTCCGCGTGCGTTCACAATTACCATAAAACATGTAATCAATCGCGGGTGCTGGAAAATAAACTCTCAAGTTTTTGTTATTGTAAATAACAATAATAATCAGACATTTTGTGTCAATTAAGGGATGGAAAATATTGACACTGGTTACATAATTAAGATTTCATTATGTCAAAGTCTCTTCTGCTCATCAAAGTTGCATTTATTTGATTGGAAATACAATAAAAAGTGAACTATTGTATTATGAAATAATGTGATAAATAGATAAATAATATTTTTACTTTTAAATTTTTTTATTTTTAATTTGTGAAAAAAGAATCCTGACAAAATAATGTTATGAACAAAGATCAAAAGAACAGTATTTATTTGAAATGCAATCTTTTGTAACATTATAAATTATTGTCACTGATTTAACAAGGACACATTAAACTGATCAAAACAAAGTATTAATTTAAGTTTAAAAACAAAAGAAGACCCCAAACATTTGTATGGTAATGTTTCACAGTTTCCACAAAAATCTGAAGCAGCACGACTGTTTTCAACTGATAATAATCATCAAATCATCACATCAGAATGATTTCTGAAGGATCATGTGACTCTGAAGACTGGAGTAATGATGCTGAAAATTCAGGAATAAATTACACTGTACTATATATTCACATAGAAAACACATGATTTACACTGGAATAATATTTCACTGTATTTTTCATCAAATAAATGCAGCTTTAGTGAGCAGAAGAGTTTTTTCAAAAACAGTGAAACGTCTGAATGATTCAAACTTTTGAGCGCCAGATCAAGAATAAAGTCAGCAGTCGGAGGAAAGACGCGGTCCGATCCGTGCGCACCTGTTCTGTCAGTAAGATGGAGGTGTTGCTGTATTTCTTGCTGGTCTCGGAGCCCAGCGTAACGAATCGCAGCAGGTAAAGCGAAAGCGACGCGCACCAGATCACCAGCTCCCAGTTATAATGAAACTCCAGGAATGTCTCGTGAACGTGAAGCAGCTGCAGGACAAACTCTGATCAGTTCTGGAGTGAAACGTGTTAGTCATGATTCAAATACATGGAGCTCAAGCAGGACTGACCTGAGCACAGCAGATGAAAACCACAGAGAGTGTGAGAAGAAACGCAGAGGAGATGATCACGTCCACAGAGCGCTGAGGACCGCGCCGCTGCAGAGAGACAGACAGCGGTCAGCTAACGCTGCTTTAGCCATGTTTCCATCCACATATTTAGTGTGAATTTTTGGATATCGCATTAAAAAAATGCTGGACATAATGCCAAGATGCACAAAACGCATGCGCTCAACTGAGGCAGATCCTTTTTTTTTTTTATCCGATAAGAAGACATGCACAAACTACGATGGAAACACATTTACTGAATAAATGTGACTGCCGATTGGATAACTGGACTAACAGCGGACCAATGGCATCACAGCATCTCAAATGTTAGTTTGGTGGTTCTGAAAAGTCAAAGTCTGTCATCGGAATGATTTGGTTTCCCTCCAGAAGCGTCTCACACCAGCATCTGAATGCAAGATCACATGACAGTGTTTATTGTGCTTCTGACGCTCTGAGACCAACTTTTTATTACTGATATTTTGCACCAGTTTCCCAGGAAGTGATGATTTTGTTCTCTCGAACACATGGGATGGAAACGCTGCTTTATGCACAGATGTTTTATGCCATATTACAATTTTGTGCACCAATTAAATTCACATCTTTGGATGGAAACATTTGGATGTCATCGGTGTCTCAAAGGGCAAAACTCAAACTTTAGTACCTTCAGGTAAGAACGCAGTGACAGCCACATCTTGATGTTCTGCACCTTCTTCAGACGGAAATGAGGGACTTCAGATTTTCTAGCTCTCCGTGCCGATGTCAGGTGACCAAACAGCTTTGCAAACAGCAGCCGCTGAAAAAGGCAGAGAAATGAGAAAGAGAACGCTGCGAGACTGAAGGAAAGCTGCGGACTCAGACTCACCTGCTTGTACGTTCTCTCGGCGACACTGAGCAGGAAGAAGAACAGCCAGATAAGAGACACGCGCACCACGAAGCTCACGCTCACCATGCCGATCACCAGGACGTCGGTGGAGCCGAAGGCGATGGACAGGATCTCGCCGGCCGACAACGACGCCAGCTGCTCCAGGTCTTTGTACTGGAACAATCTGAACGCAAACGGAGTCAAACCCAGCGTCACGGACACCAGATTCCCAAATATCTGATAGCCAATCCCTGGAGTGTAGAGATTCACCTGAGGGCCGAGAGCAGACAACAATTAGATTTAGACGCTCCCTGCATTCAACCTTGGTCTGATTCAAACTCACTCTGTTCATGATCATGCCGCTGATCTCCAGCACAGACATGTCTGCTTTCTTGCACTCGTTTCCTTCCCACACGATGGCGCTGACGCGCTCCAGGCCAGGGTTGGAGCTGTGAAGCCACGGCACGTGACCCTTCAGACACAAACATATCAGTCACACATTTACTGCAACGCAACGTCTAAATCAGCGGCGCTGCAGGTGACAAACAACAGATTTTTAATGAGATTTCTGTCGCCTCAAAACATTCATGAAGAGACGATCACTTTATGATCAATAGGCTTTTTTGAACAAAAGGCTTTTGTTCACAGGTAAACACATAGAAATATGATCATTCGTGGTATTTGATGCACAAACACAAACCTCATTCGTTCTCATGTGTCGAACGAGTCTTCTCGCACTCAATACTTTGAAAGCCTAACGTGCTCAACTGTGTTCTAGACGGAGCGGAACTCTGAAAATCAAGTATTCCTGGGCCTTGACGCACCTGATGAAACGGGTCGTCTCTGAACTCTTTCTTGGAGGCGGAACAGACCGCAGACCCGTCTGCATCCGTCTCGCTGGTGCAGGATGAGCGGCACTCGGCGCAGTGCAGGAAATCTTCCCACAGCACGTCCTCCGTCTCCGACTCGTGCCGTGTGCTCTCCGAGTCCTGCGTCCGTGAACTGGAGCAGCGGGAACTGCAGCTCGTGCCGGATTTGAGGGTCTCCTGAGACAAAAGAGGAGAAATAAAGGAGGCTATGGTTTTATAGACACCGAGAGTGTGTGTGTGTGTGTGTGTGCGTTACCTCAGCCGTGTAATGTTTCTTGTAGTGCGGCGTTTTTCTGTTGCGCAGTGTGCAGTCGCTGTTCTTGCGCTCCGTTCCCCTGCGGAGGGTGCTGTAGTTCTCTGGATCTTCTTCACTGGACGCTTCATCTGACATGTTCTCCACACCGCGAGGAGCCGCGGCCTCAGGCAGACACTAACGTACACAAAACAGGCGTCGTTCACGGCTCTGCGTACATTCACACTCATTCATTAATGGAGCGGGTCGGAAACGAGCGTACCTTCCCTGTGGGCGGCAGAATCAGGGTGTTCCTGGTGTGCGGGACGGTCCAGTGCGGCTCTTCGGAGCGCAGCAGCTCGCAGTGCGGCTCGTGCAGCTGCAAACCCTCCTCGCTGCTTTTGCTGGTGATGCGTCCATCCAGAGACACGTATCCATTGTCCGTCTCTGTGGACTTATCGATGGACAGCTTGGACTTTTTAGACCTGGTGGGATGAGAATGGGTTCGACTGAAGCACGTGCAGCGGATTCTGTTCCCAGCGTGTGGAAGCGCTACTCTAGTCCTCTACAGCCAGACACTGGCGCCACTGAATCTGGGCCATAGAGAGTGAACTGGTTTCTAGAGACATTTGTACTTTTGGGGAAAGAGCTGCACGGAGCAAATGGAATAAAGTGGCTACAAAATCCCTAATGAGCAACAATGACAAAACCTCAAAGTTCTCAATTCAGGTATAACATTTGATCATGGTGACAGGTGGTTTTAGGAAAGGGATGTTGTAGCCAGGAAGATTTTAAGAGGAAATAAGAGAGAGAGAGAAATACACACCCTGCTTTAAAGATATCATGCCAGAACTCTCTGAAGAAGGCGACGAGGCCGCGCGAGCCGGCACACAGCGAGCCCTGCGGCGCCCCCTCCTGCGTGTTATCGGTAGTGCTAGAGCCGTCGCCTTCCCTATGAATGTCCAAATGAGCGGCTTTCCTCAACTTCCTTTAGCGAGAGACAGTAAAAGTGCAGAATACTTAGAAAAGTCAAAACAGGGCGAACTGGCGCTGGTTTCCCAAAGTCAAGAGGAGAAGCCTGAAAGAGACGCCGACTTAGCCGAGATGATGCAACCGAGAATTAAATGATTCATTTCCATTGAAGATTTAGTGAATTCATTTCTATTCATGCTTCTGGAATATGACTGATCATTTGTGCTTGTATTGGCATTTATTTAAGTGATGCTGCGACATGATTTTCATGAATTCAGCAGCATCATCTCAACTGATCTCATCATCAGAGTTCACGACGGTCTGACCCCTGGCTTCAAAAGAAAACATTAAAGAGGTTTCTGCTGAAGAAAGGAGAGTCTGACCTGCGGCGCTTCCCGCTGCTGCTTCCGCCGCTGGATTTGGGAGTGTGTGTGGAGACGATCTGGCAGTGAACGGTTCCTAACAGCAGCATCAGCCAGATGGCGCCAAACACCTCGGTGACGGGGATGCCGTGAGTACTGGAGACGCTGAAGAACAGCAGCGCCGCGACCACTGCGCGCACACACACACACACACACACACACACACACACACACATCACATCACATGAAGAGAACACACAAATAATCCAGTCCAGCTAACCCTAACTATTTATCATTAGGTAAAATAAACATGGATATTACAGCGGACATGAAACACTAGATGTAGTTCACATCAGGTGCAACATTTATTCCTAATCTAAATACTCTCACAGGTTTAACACTGTCAGTGAAGCTGCATGAAAATAATAGTAATTTCAAAGTAATAGAAGTTACATGTTTCCCACAAATGAAGCGCCATCTTGTCCTTAACGTGTGACGTCATGATTTGCCTGGACGTCCTTCATTAATTCATGTTAGTCATAACGCTGACAATAACTGATTGATATATAATCAACTGATTTTAGTCTTTTATACACATGAAAATGGAAAAAATACAAACAAGATAAAATAAAAAACAACCCAGACGGTTGGATTGGATCACGCACACCTTGTTGTCTTTAATAACCTATAAAAAACAAAAGCCCTTGAACTCCACCCAGATCCATTTACACACAAGAACTCGCTGACGTGAGACACACCTCTCTCACTCACACCTCATCTCACAGACGTCACTCTCTATATTTAATGCCACACCCTGTATTTTTCTACAGTCCCGTGACATCAAGCGACGGTCTCTGAACGGACGCTCACCCTGCAGCAGGTAGAGAGACAACAGCAGGTAGAAGATGGCTCTCGACGTCACCTGAATCCACCAGCGGAAGAAGAAGGGGAAGAAAACCACCCTGACGATGCCCTTCCGGGTCAGAGCGGTCCACGGGCTCTCAGGCTTCGCCTTAGCGAACGCAGAACCTGACGAATAAAGCACGAGACCGGTCACGACCCGTGATGATCTCGCTGACCTGAGAAGTGCGCGTGAGTGCAGAAAATATGACATCAGACATCAACGTGTGCGTCACTGACCTCTGACCAGATCCACGTCAATCAGGTCCGGCTTCACGTGACCCGTCTTCTTCGGTTTGTTCCTCAGACCCTACAGACGGACAGAAGCTCATCAGAGAGAGACCGACACGCCGTCTTCGGTCACGGGTCTCTCATGCGTGTCGGCACACATCATATGAGTTTAATTAGTGAATTCATGAGCAGAGCGCAATAAACACCAACTTTCAGTCACACTCACATTTAATAGGACATTATTAGGAATGTAGAACTTGATTTTATTTATATGAAGAGCTCAAAACA
>CM076066.1:20000-62500 GCA_038088235.1 Zacco platypus | reverse complement strand
AAACTATCCTTCCCTTTTCCCTTCCTACTCTCGCTCATGTTAGTGAACAACGTCTGAAACTTGTATTGTGAGCACTTCCTGTGTTATTTGCCTCTTCATGAAGAACCGCTTGTTTGTTTTCTTCACTTGTAAGTCGCTTCGGATAAAAGCGTCTGCTAAATGACTAAATGTAAATATAATATGACATAATATAACATTTAGTAAATTTCTCGTCCCGTTTACCTAACCCGTTATCTAAACCGCTCTGCTTAACCGTCGGTCTCACACCGTCCTCATGTTTGTAGTTTTTTTTTTTAACACTTTATTTGTGTATGTAGTTCTAATTAAATCCTCGTCCACAGCGCAGAGTGTGTGTGTGTGTGTGTGTGTGTGTGTGTGTGTGTGTGTGAGAGAGAGTGTGTTGCTTCTCTCAGCGTGTCTAAATAAAGCTCCGGTGTTTGTGATGACACTGTCCAGAACGGTCAGTCGCTGGTTGTTGTATGAACTCGACAAGTGTTTTTCATGCTTTTCTATGTTTCTCTGATTAAACATTTTTGTTGTGATGTAGATTCAGCAGTGAAGCAGCAACACGTCACAGCGTTAGAGTTCAGGATTCGTCCATAAATGAATCAAACTGAAGCAACTCGTGACAAACTAAAAAAAAATCCTCAGTTTCTCAGACATCAGAACTCAGTGATCTGTCTAACATCATCATCATCATCATCATCATCATGAGCTCTGACAGGTCAGTCCGATCAAACACATCAGTGCTCAACAGACTCAGACACACACACACACACACACACACACACACACAGAAGCTCAAACACATGAACTCAGATGAACAGATCGAGTGTGAGGAAACATCAACACACCAATCACAGAAAGATGAAGATCAATATCTCACCTTCTTCTGGTACCAGAGCACAGCATCACGCACCTTAGACGCCATTTACATGTCAGAAGTCACACGCTGGATCATTTTAAGCTGTGAACAGAGACGAGAGGAGTTAGACAGCAGCTCTGCGTCTGACGCACTAAAGCTCTTCTTACTTGCAGCACAGGTGTGTCCTACAACACACACACACACACACATACTGTACACACTGTACGCACACACCTCTCTCAAGTTCAGAATCATTCATCATTGGTCTGATTTCTCTGCACACAATATTGTCAACATTAATATCAACAACAACAACAGCAAACAGTGACAGAAAAATAATACATGTACATTAATGTTTATGAGTTGGGCTGCATTCGAGCTCCACGTCTCTTCAGTTCATTCATTCCTTGATATTTAGTGATGGTTTGGGAAAACCCTTGACCCCACCGTCACAGAAACGAGTAACGCGCGATTTAAATACAAGATTTTCAGGTGTCTTTGTTGCAGTGTATTTATATACGTACTGAATAATATTAATTAACAACATGTACTTATTAAATAATCAGGTTAGGGTTTGGTTTTAGGGTTAGTTTGTAATTATGCATAATACACTGTTATTACTATAGTAATTACATGTAAAAGGTGTAACGAGGACTAATAAAAGTGTTACCATTAGTTTATGATATTTCACTATACAAGTGAGATAAACAAGTACACACACACTCACACACACACACTCACTCACACACACACAGCAGCTGATGTCACACTAGATAAGCTTTATAGGTGAATTAGAAGTGTGAAACCCGGAGGTAGGATCAACAGCTTAGACACACACACACACCTGAGGATGACAGACACTTTCAGTCTGACTATAGAACCTGATGTTCAAGAAGAGGGTGGAGTGAAAAAACCTCCACACACACACACACACACACACACACACACACACACACACTCACACACACGTTATATTTCACACAGATGAGCTGGTTTACCGGTTCCCGACATCGACAGCAAATTTAGCACAAAACAGATGAGCAGCAGCAGAATATGAAACAGCCTGAAGCGACACACACACACCCTCACTAGTGCACACTCAAGTGTGGAAAGACCGGTCCTGCTCTCACAACTACTCACTTTCATTTGCATATGATTTGAGCTTCCTGCCAACAAAACACAAACATCACCAACAGCTTCCTAAATTAACATTCACACAGATCGATGTGACGGAGTCGGTGAAGCTCCTGCTGTCACACCAACACACACTTCTACAGCAGCGGCTCGTTATGCAACACAATGAATAAAACCGTTCTAGACAAATAAACACACACACACACACCCCCATCCATCTGCTGATGTGTAACCCAACTCAGAGCTGTGCATGTTTCATGAAGGAGATGGACAGCAGTGTGTGTGTGTGTGTGTGTGTCTCATCTGATACTGCACGTGTGTGTGTCTGGGGTCACACTGCTGCATATGTGTGTGTGTGTGTGTGTGTGTGTCTGGGGTCACACTGCTGCGTGTGTGTGTGTGTGTCTGGGGTCACACTGCTGCATGTGTGAGTGTGTGTGTGTGTGTCTGGGGTCACACTGCTGCATGTGTGAGTGTGTGTGTGTGTGTGTCTGGGGTCACACTGCTGCATGTGTGAGTGTGTGTGTGTGTGTGTCTGGGGTCACACTGCTGCATGTGTGAGTGTGTGTGTGTGTGTCTGGGGTCACACTGCTGCATGTGTGAGTGTGTGTGTGTGTGTGTGTGTCTGGGGTCACACTGCTGCATGTGTGAGTGTGTGTGTGTGTGTCTGGGGTCACACTGCTGCATGTGTGTGTGTGTGTGTGTGTGTGTCTGGGGTCACACTGCTGCATGTGTGAGTGTGTGTGTGTGTGTGTCTGGGGTCACACTGCTGCATGTGTGAGTGTGTGTGTGTGTGTGTCTGGGGTCACACTGCTGCATGTGTGAGTGTGTGTGTGTGTGTCTGGGGTCACACTGCTGCATGTGTGAGTGTGTGTGTGTGTGTGTGTCTGGGGTCACACTGCTGCGTGTGTGTGTGTGTCTGGGGTCACACTGCTGCATGTGTGAGTGTGTGTGTGTGTGTCTGGGGTCACACTGCTGCATGTGTGAGTGTGTGTGTGTGTGTGTGTCTGGGGTCACACTGCTGCATGTGTGTGTGTGTGTGTGTGTGTCTGGGGTCACACTGCTGCATGTGTGAGTGTGTGTGTGTGTGTGTCTGGGGTCACACTGCTGCATGTGTGAGTGTGTGTGTGTGTGTGTCTGGGGTCACACTGCTGCGTGTGTGTGTGTGTGTGTGTGTGTGTCTGGGGTCACACTGCTGCATGTGTGAGTGTGTGTGTGTGTGTGTCTGGGGTCACACTGCTGCATGTGTGAGTGTGTGTGTGTGTGTGTCTGGGGTCACACTGCTGCATGTGTGAGTGTGTGTGTGTCTGGGGTCACACTGCTGCATGTGTGAGTGTGTGTGTGTGTGTCTGGGGTCACACTGCTGCATGTGTGAGTGTGTGTGTGTGTGTCTGGGGTCACACTGCTGCATGTGTGAGTGTGTGTGTGTGTGTGTCTGGGGTCACACTGCTGCATGTGTGAGTGTGTGTGTGTGTGTGTCTGGGGTCACACTGCTGCATGTGTGAGTGTGTGTGTGTGTGTGTCTGGGGTCACACTGCTGCATGTGTGAGTGTGTGTGTGTGTGTGTCTGGGGTCACACTGCTGCATGTGTGAGTGTGTGTGTGTGTGTGTCTGGGGTCACACTGCTGCATGTGAGTGTGTGTGTGTGTGTGTGTGTCTGGGGTCACACTGCTGCGTGTGTGCGTGTGCGTGTGTGTGTGTGTGTGTGTCTGGGGTAACACTGCTGCATGTGTGAGTGTGAGTGTGTGTGTGTGTGTGTGTCTGGGGTCACACTGCTGCATGTGTGTGCGTGTGTGTGTGTGTCTGTCTGGGGTAACACTGCTCCGTGTGTGTGTGTGTGTGTGTGTGTCTGTCTGGGGTAACACTGCTCCGTGTGTGTGTGTGTGTGTGTGTGTCTGGGGTCACACTGCTGCATGTGTGAGTGTGTGTGTGTGTGTCTGGGGTCACACTGCTGTGTGTGTGTGTGTGTGTCTGGGGTCACACTGCTGCATGTGTGAGTGTGTGTGTGTGTGTGTGTGTGTGTGTATCTTGGGTCACACTGCTGCATCTGTGTGTGTGTGAGTGTGTGTGTGTTTTCAGGCTAAATTAAGCAGTGCGTCTTCCTGCGTGTCTGTAAGAGGAAACGGTCGCATTTATTCTGTCTCTCTCGAGTCTCATGCAGCAACTAAACGATCCCACAAAGACTCACAAACACACAGAGACACACGTGTGTGTGTGTGGTTACTCTCTATCCTGACCCGTCTACACTAACTTCACTAAGACAAGAGTTCCTGCACTAGGATGAACTTGAAGAGGGAAAAATGGAAAAATAGCAAACAGACGAATGAAAACGCTGAGGAAACCCGTCTGTCAACAGAAAGAGACTCTCGGATCTTCGAATAGACATGAAGCTATTCATGGAACAAACAACCCAAAATAACCTGCAGGAGCCGCAGCGCTTCACGGCTCCAGACGCTCACAGGTGGAAAATCACTGAGCAGCAGCTGAAACACACACACACACACACACACACACACACACACACCAGAACTCACATGACAGTGTGTGAGAGATTGTTCCAGAAACCCTTCTGTCAGAAAACACACTCTCAAGAACTTACAGAGAATCTGATGAAGCTGGATCAGGCCGAGCGTCTCGACATGAGGAGAACAAGACAGACTCAAGGTCAAACTGACAAACGGCTGCAGGGAGAGAGAGACAGAGAGAGAGAGAGAGAGAGAGAGACAGAGACAGAGACAGGGAGAGAGAGAGACAGAGAGAGAGAGACAGAGAGAGACAGAGAGAGAGAGAGAGAGAGTCAAGTGTGTGTTTGCAGAAGAGAGTGAAGAAGCACATTAAGAGAATCAGGCATTATGAAGGACATGATCAGTCAAACATTCAATACAGTGACTGAAGTGTGTGTAGAGCTCCCTACCTCACACACACACACACACACACACACACGTGTCAGAGGAACCCTTCACACGAACACGGTTCTGTTCAGTCAGCTAAGAGATTTTAGGGTGTAGATCTGGTTGGATCAACAGAACCAGTGATGAAGATCAGCATCAGATGAGTGAGAGAAGAAGAAAACACTGTTACTGTAACACAAGTGTGTTCAAACGCGTGTGTGTGTGACACTGTAACAGTGCGAAGAAACAGTGTGTGTGTGTGTGTGTGTGTGTGTGTGAGTGTGTGTCTGACTGAATGATGAGTGTTTGACGGTGTTCGGGTCGTTCGTGTCTCTTCTTACCGCCACGAGCCGCTTCAGTCCTTCATGCTCGACACACGACGGAAGATTGATGTGAAGATGCTGCTGCTGATGATGATGATGATTATGATGAAGATCGCGCTAGATTTCAGTGTCGTTCTCTCTCAAACCGTTTTACTGTAGGATCGCAGCGGCGTTACCGGCGCACACGGAATAAACGCGCAGCAGAATTCACGCGATCACCGGATCTTCACATTTACAGTAAACCCCGAAAATAACAAGCGCATTAACGGCGACATTAACTGTCCGAACGGTCGTTGAACTCAAAACACATGAAGGCTGTGAAAAGCAGCTGAAAGTAACGGACAATCACGCGCAGACGTGAACGAGCTTCATGAATAATGAACGATAACGTCTCCCTCTAGAGGTCACATGACCGAAATGATCAGAATCATGTTATTTTAGCGTCTCACAGCCGCTGGCGTGACGATAACGCATGTCCAGCTGAAATAACCGGTGACTGAACATTACACGATATCTGAAACGATGGACATCTGATCTGCGTTTCCATGGACGCCAATATTCCACACATCCGGGACACGCTGCTGAAGCCGGAAACAGAATCACACATTGATTGACAGCTGCAGACCTCACAACGCATCCCAACAAATCCAAAACCGATCCGTTCAGTCATGATTCAGATGAGGGTCGTTTAATTGAGATTCAAATGAGAGTTGACGAATGATCTGACGGGCTTTGGCGGGACTGTGCGGTGAGTGACGTCACGCGACGGTTCTTCATCTGTTCTGATGAAGATCAGTGATTTTCCTTGTTTTGTTGCTGTTGATGTTGATTTGTACTGACCCGATTGTCCAGATGTCTCTGGCTCAGCGGGTTCTTCTCACCTGGATCTTCACACTTGTCTTCCTCATCCTGCTGGTGCTGAAGCTGGATGGCAAGGTCAAGTGGAGCTGGTTCCTGATCTTCCTGCCCGTCTGGATCTTTGACAGCGTCCTGCTGCTGCTGCTGGGCGTGAAGGTGGCGGGCCGCTGCCGGGCCGGGTACGACCCACGGCTGAAGGTCTGGTACCTGCTGGCTCTGATGATGAAGGTGGGTTTCTGTCTGACTTTGTGCGCGCGGCTGGAGCAGATCATCAGCCTGCGGCCGCTCTTCATCTGTGTGCCGCTCTGGACGCTGCTGACCGGAGCCATGATCCAGCTGGGATACAACATCCTGCCACAGCGGACGGACTGATGTGGGCACGTTCAACACACACACACACACACTCACACACACTCACACACACACACACACACACTCACACACACACACACGCACACACACACACTCACACACTCATGTCTGTATTGCTATCTCAGTGAGGTCACTCATGACTTCATTGATATTTTCTCTCTCCTAACTCAACCTACCATCACAGAATCATGTGACCATCACTAGATTTAAATAAAAACCTCTTTTGGTTGATTTATGAGCTTTTTATCTAGTGAGGACCAGTCACATGACCTCACTAGTGACTTGAGAAAGTGTTTCACAGTAAAAGTGACATTTAGTGCTCACAAGTGTAGCCAAAACAAGTACACACACACACTCACACACACACACACACTCACACACACTCACACACACACACACACACACACACACTCACACACACACACACATTAAACACAAATTGGACTCTTAAAATTTGATATTTTTTACATTTTATTTCAGGTTGGTAAATGTAAATTTATTTATTTGTTTTCGTCTTGTAAAAACGTTTCGATTGCTGATGTTTTAAGTGTTTTGTGAAATCATGAACTGATGGAAGCAAATACAGCGAACGCGAGACTGAATAAACCCACGGGAGCGACGGACGCCAGCTCTTGATCCGTCTGTGTTTTCCTCTCGTCCATCACGTCGTCTGACGGTGACGCAGTTCTCAATCCAACAACTTCTCGTTTAGTTTAAAGGTACAAAATGTAAATTTTTTGTATTAAAATATCCAAAAACCATTTGCACAGTGTTATATATTTCATTACATTAGCCTAAATGTTTCCAATAATTTGTAAATTCAGAGAAAATCACAATTTTAAACAGTCAGTGACGTAATATCTGCGTTATTCCTGGTTTCCGCTCGTGCTGCACAGTAACCATGGCAACAGACTCGGCGCGTTCAAACATTACGGACCTTGGCAAGCAAACTTTGGGACAAAAGGAGAAATAAAGCGAGAATCAGTATCGCCGTGGTGTTTCCGAGATGGCGAGAGCTTTGTGACAAACTTTGACTTGACAGAGACGAGCTCTTGAACGTTATTGCACGAGGTCATCACGACAGTGTCAGAATATCATCAGTGTGATACTGGAATGTTAGTCAACAAACTAAACTAAACATCTCAACTCTCAACACACTGGAACTCAGTTTAGTATGACAGTGTGACGTTAGAGAAACCGCTGCGTTTCCTCACAGCTTTAATTCATCAAATAAACTGACCTGTGTGAGTCGAGTTTCAGCACTTGTGGAATGAAATGTCCTCGTTTCTTTATATCCCGCAGGACTCGTGTGACACTGATATCTGTCTCTCATTAGTGATCGTGTCCGCGACTCTCGGCCCCGCACTGATAAAACACGCATTCACTCATCCATAAACATTATTTCCCCATAAATATTATCATATCCATCGGCATGACGACGAGTTCACTGCGTCATCAATCTACGCCTTTGTTATTGTTTGAATTGTTTAGCGCCCCCTAGCGGAGAAAAAAACACATAGTGCACCTTTAAAGACAACCAATCACAATAGCTTATGCCAGTGAAGGTCAAAGGTCATGTTTATTTCGAACTCTGAGCTGACCACTCACATGACCTGATGGAGTCGTTATGGTCATTTTCTTTGATCATTGACTGTAAACAGAGCAGGAATCCCGTCCATCGGTGTCTCGGGTGTTCACGGCCCTGGTTCAGAAAGCAGAAATAAATGAAAAAGACGGAAGATGGAAAACAAGGAACTTCTAAACAACCTCAGAGATGAAGGAACATCAGATTCAGATTGGCTGTTAAAGTACCAAAGTTTCATGATTTGGACAAATCTAATGATGAGGTCGGCGCCGATAGCCTCGCGGACCTTTCCCGATCCCGATCCCGAACCCTTCTCTCTCCCACTTCCCTTCATAACAATCATAACAAAAGCAAAAACATCAAAAATAAAATCTAAAAAAAAAAAAAAACTGATGATTTTGGGATGTTCCTGGAGAAGATCCAGCTGCTGAAGTATGGATGACCTCAAACAGAAGATTCACACATGGAAAGACATGAATATGTCAGAGTAATAAAGGGGGAAATAGATCATTTTGATTTGGATAGACATGGATAGATAGACGGATGGACATATGGATGGATAGATAAATGGACGGACGTACAGAGAGAAGGATGGAGGTATGGATTGATGGATGGATGGAGATGAGGACGTGAATTGATATATTGAGTGATGTCTAGCAGGTCTTTAATCTTCAAAGTGAAACAAAATAGACATAAATAGCAGTTTAATTCAACCGTCTTGCTGGTTTCTACTGATTAAGTGACAAATATTCCATCTATTCCATGACCATTTATTTACATGCATGCATAATAATGAAACATGAATGAGACATTGTCCCTGGAGAGAGAACCACGAGAACCAGCAACACAGTCAGATAAAGCTGTGAAACACTGACACTGCAGGACAATCTATGGCCACCAGGGGGCGCCAATCAGACTCGATCCACACAGAATGACCCTTCGGAAGAAAACCTGCTTAGGCTGTGTTAACTATCAACAGTTTACATATTTTCTGAAATTAACTTTAATTAATTTAAGTAATTAACCAATATCTATTAAATAAATATCTAAGTGTATCAAAGGATCTTGACACACACACACACACACACCAGTGTAAAGGTTTCTGTGGATCGGTCAGACTATCTGTCTCACACTGGACACACTTTGACACAATCAGAGCTCCAGATCTTGACTAACCAGTGTATTAACTAACTTCCTCTGACCCTCCAAAACATCTCAAAGCAGAGCTTTATTGACCAACGAGAAGAGATGTGATCACTTCCTGCTGTCCATGTGCCAGAATGTTCCTGTGTGTCATTGGCTGGAGGGAAAGTATTTTTGTACAAGCACTTTCACGCTGATTCTCTGCAGCTGTGTGTGTGTGTGTGTGTGTGTGTGTGTGCTAAGACAAGTAAATACCAGAGTGGATTGTGTGTGTGTTGAGATAAAATGTGGATGATATGACTGTACCCATGTGTCTTGATGTTGTGTGTGTGTGTGTGTGTGTGTGTGTGTGTGTGTGTGTGTGTGGAAGAGGTAAGCTATGCGATCGACTGCATGGTCGCGTCAGGGCTTGCTGAGGAACATTCCTGAACTCATCTGCTCGGAGAAACTTTCTCTTCCATCTCAGACACACCAGAGTCAACACCATCACACACTCTCACACACACACACTCACACACACACACACACGTTGTGTTTTCATGTTTTATGGAGTCATTCCATAGGTGTAATGGTTTTTCTACTGTACAAACTGTACATTCTGCCCCCCACCCCCCCACCCCTAAACCTACCCATCACACAAAATGTTCTGCTATTTTACATTTTCAAAAAAGATAATTCTGTATGATTTATAAGCTTGTTTCCTCATGGGGACCAACAAAATGTCCCCACTCACACACACACACACACACACATTCACTGACTGAAGTGTGTCCGATGGCTGAATGGGTTTCTAGTTCTAGTCCATCTTGCGTGTCTCTTTCCACTCTGAATATAATTTCATCCTCTGGTCTGTAAAAAGGAGCAGAAATCATGTTTGTGAAGCAGGAACTGTTCCAGATGAACGTCTAGTTACTGATGTTAGTGAGTTTGCTTCACATTACCAGTGTTTACGTCACATCCGTTCTGGAGTTTGGTGTGAATCGATCATCAGTCAGTGATTTTATCACTCTAGTTTCATGTTCACACAGAACCTGTAATGTTTATAAATCAAAACCTCTCGTGGCTCTGGAAAGAGTGTAAATGCCCTTCATTTGAATCATCACTTTAAATGTGTTCTCATGCCCAAATCAACTTGTGTGTTTCTGATTAAGCATTCTACAGTGTACAACAATTTCCAAAACTCCAAAAGAAAAAATAAGGCCAATTTATTCTTAGTTACAATAAATACAAATCATTATAACCAAAAAGTCTGCGCTGCATGGAGTGAGAGAGTAAAACTCAATGAAATATAAAGCAGCACAGACGGATTTTGGATATTACTTTTAATTATTTGAAGAGATTTACAGAAATCATCTGATTGAATCATTAGCAGCTCTGAAACTATATTTCAGATCCAAATGAAAAGCAAGCACATCTGTACACTACATCACTTGAATTACCTCAAGACTGTACTGCATTTAAAAAATTAATTTTTATATTCCAGAAAATGTCAGAAATTATGAGTTTTATCATGAATAATAAACTGAGCTTCCTGACTGATGAGATCATGCCTTGAGCGGATGAATAAAGTCGCTTCAATGTCTGGCGATCACAGTTAAACAAGCGAAATTATTCACACTCTACATCAATAATCATACACGAGTCTGAGACAATGCTGTGTTGACGGTGACGCTATTAAATACCCCGTATGTCAGCGCGGAAGAGGCGGGTCTAACCTGGCTCAGTGAAGTGGGTGGGAACAGATTCAGCCAATCAAAGATGAACTCTTGAGACGCACTGATTGACAATCAGACCTGCCAGTCAGGAACAAGGAATCTGAGCACGTCTTTGACTGAAGTGGGCTTTTGTCCAATCACCGTTGCAGAGGTTCCAGATTTTGACCAATCACAGCCAGAGGAGCTGCGGGGGGCGTGACCGGCGGCAGCGGCTTTCGGGCGGTCCGGTTGTGTGTGCAGTGTGAATGTGGCAGCCGCAGGGAGGGGCGCGCGCTGTTTATTTCATTATTAAAAGTCATTTCTGAGTGAAATTAAAAGTGATTTATAGCGGCGAATATTTATCAGCTCCTCAGCACGACTCGCGCGCCGCCGCTCGCTCTCTTTGTGCCGTTTCATCGCAGGGACGGAGAGGAACATGGGGCCATAAAAATGTTGAAATAATCGCTCAAAAGACTCTTTTCCTCAGCATATTTATATTTATTTATTCTTTTGCTTTGTGGATGAATGAAACGTCCCGTCAGGATGGAGCAGGTGAATATCCTGAAGAGATTCATTGAAGCCATGAGAAGCGGCGAGCAGAAAGGAGAAGATAACTTCAGCTCGGACTTCATGGTGAGACAGAACAACACACACTCACACACACACACACACACACACTCACACTCACTCACTCACACACATGATCACCTTCACTTTACTGAGAGAATCCCATCTCTAGTCACTGAGAGCAGCTCACTGCGGCCTTCACACACACACACACACACACACACACACACTCACTCACTCACACACACACACACACACACTCACTCACTCTCACACTCACACACACACTCACACACACACACACTCACTCACTCACACACACACAGACTCTCACACTCTCTCTCACACACACACACACACACTCACACTCACTCACACACACACAGACTCACACACTCTCTCTCTCACACACTCTCTCACACTCACACTCTCTCACACACTCACACTCTCTCTCACACACACACACACACACTCACACTCTCTCTCACACACACTCACACTCTCTCACACACTCACACTCTCTCTCACACACACACACACACAGGTACATGTTGAAACAGACACATTGTCTCCAGATGTTTAGCTCGTGTTCAGGCAGTGCTGTTGTTGTTGTTGACGTTGTTGTTATATTGAATATTGTGACCGAAACATTGTGTACAAACAAACACGAAAACATCCTGAAACATCTCAACACACACACACACACACACACACACACACACACACTGAAGCAGTTTGTTGTGTTGAGTTTCATGTCGATTTATTTCACTTCTTTTGACATGACGAGTGGATTGACTGCAGTATTGTGTAATGAAGAGTGTGTGTGTGTGTGTGTGTGTGTGTGTGTGTGTGTGTGTGTGTGTGAGATCTTCAGTTTTCATGTGTTTGACACTTTAACGAAAGACTCTGAAATGAGAGCCGTGATCAGAGCTGCTTCTGTTCCTCTGGCTTTCTCCTCTTCATCTCGTGACGGTGACGATGACTCCGGCTGATGAAGGTCAGGCAGTTTGTTCAAATCAACCAAAGGATTGATCGTCTGACGGAGGTTTTGTTGTTGGTCCTGTTGGTCTCTGATCTGCAGCAGTGTGTTGTGGGTAATCAGCTGTGTTTGAAGGTCAGTGAGAGGTCAGAGGTCAGGGACTGATCTTCCTGCGCTCATGTTTGTTTCTGCTGCTCTGATTTTATTTGTGATTTCAAGAGCTTATGTCGATAAAAGTTGCTCAGATATTCCCAGAAGCACTTACAGGAAGTGATGTAACAATAGTCTCGTGTGTGATCTGCTGCAGGCTTGTAAGCGTCTTATTGTGTGTTTTAGCGTGTGTCGGGTCTGTTTGATTTGCGTTGTGAGGATTATTTCATGTCTTTATGTGGGTTATATCGCTCGACCTCTGCCAGATGCAGAGGATTATGGGAAGGCTAGAGCAGTGAGAGAGTGTGTGTGAGTGAGAGAGTGTGTGTGTGAGAGAGAGTGTGTGTGTGTGTGAGAGAGTGTGTGTGAGTGTGAGAGTGTGTCTGTGTTTGTCTGTGAGTGTGAGTGTGTGTGTGTCTGCATTTCCTGTCACTCACTCTCAAATAACTTAAACGTCCCACAGGACTGAAGTTCTGAAGCTCAAAGTAACTTCCCTCATTCTGCTCACAGGCTGTCTGTGTGACATAGTGTACACTAGATAGTGTGCATGTGTCTATCCACTCACAGTCACTCGAGTATCAGTGTACTTGAATGCCTGGAAATGAACCGAATGTCTCTGTTCCCATTAAAAGATGATGTGTGTGTGTGTGTGTGTGTGTGTGTGTGTGTCTTCTGACCTTGACATCCACATCCTGTTTTATGTAAAAATACATCCAGTGTTCATCCCTCCGTCCTGCTTTCCTGTGTTCATAACTGACTGACGGTGTGTGTATGTCATGATGTCACTTTTATATGAGCTCATAAAATTTCATCTCGTTCTCTTGCTGCTCAGACACTACAGGTGTGTGTGTGTGTGGGGGTGTGTGTGTGTGTGTGTGGTAAATGGTCTTGTGTTGTGAATTGGACGCAGGTCTTCAGAAGTGGTAAATTTCACTGACCAGGTGTTTCCTCCCTCTCTCTCTCTCTCTCTCTCACACACACACACACACACACACACACACACACACACACACACACACACACACACACACACGTCACGCATCATGAATTCAGCATCACAGTATGCTCACTCTGAAGTTCACTTATATAATATAGTGCGCTCACTATACATTGGATTCAGCTGAATGTCATCATGCAGCTCTAGTTTAAGTCTTACTGTAAACACTTTTGCTGGACTGTGCGTGTGTGACCTGTTCTTCATCATCAGTGTGAGGTCAGAGGTCACTGCGTTTCCTGAATGACTCAGCAGCAGTTTGTGTGGAATCCCTCACTGAAGCCTGACGCTGAGACGGCGGCGAGAATGGGTGGGTTAGGGTTGTCAAAAGTACTGTTGCAATACCAAGTCAGTACTGAAATTTTAAAGATGTGATGCTTTTGTGACGCTGTTGAGTGGATTTCGTAAACACCTTTGATTTGGTCATTTTGTTAATGTGCTAATGAAATATGTCTGTGATTGGATTCACTGATCAACGCTTCAAAAACATGTTGTAAACAGATATCAGTGACGCTCTTGCACAGATACACACGAGCGTTTGAAAGCAGGCGTCTATCGCTGGAGCGGCCCGCTGCTTCCAGACGCTCCCGTGCGTTGATCGTTGTAGCCAATCAGACGTAAGCTGAGCGTGCGAACACAATGGCCAATCAGAGGTGTCCACGAATCCGCTCAACAGCACTCAAATTGTCACATTTTTAAAATTTCAGTATCGACTTGGTATCAAAGCAGTACTTTTGACAACACTAGTAGGTTGGGGGGTGGGTTAGGGTTTGCTGCAGCCGGACTGGACGCATTCATTAGTGTTCGGGTGTTGAATCATGATGGCACAGAGGTGGACACAATCCTCACATGATCGTGTCTGTGTCACCTGCCTCTTAGAGCTCAGCCAATCAGGACAGAGGGTGATGTGTGAGGGGAGGGGCTTTATTCAGGCGGGTTTGAGTCCTTATAAACTCATAGTTTAGAGTAACTAGTCTCATGTAGTCTCATTGTGAATGGATTAATAGATGGAGTGATATAAACCTGAGCGGTCAGTGATCCCCAGCACACACTGTGGGTCTGTCTGTAGTGGTTACAGACATATTACATCAATGGAAGTCTGAGATAAACGTGTGTGTGGTGTGACGTGCCAGTCTGCTCTGTGGGCGTCGGCTCTGACGGGAGTGCCAGGAAATGGACCAGTGAGAAGAGAACTCAGCAGAACTGTGTCACGTCGGCCATTGTTCCTCCCCAACACTGGCAGGAAAGGAAGTATTACATTCCACACACACACACACACACACACACAGCTTCCTGTGTTTGATGAGCCACTTGGAGGAGGAGAAAGACAGAGATGATGTTTGAACATGCGTGTCGCTCACATGAGCACAAGTGAACTAGTGGTTTATTGACACAAAAGAATCTACTAGATTTGTGTGGATGTTGTGTGGATGTTGTGTGGATGTTGTGTGGATGTTGTGTGGATGTTGTGTGGATGTTGCAGCCCTGATGTGCTCCAGACATTCACACAGTCGTGACACAAACACTTACTTTCACATTCTCACACACTGATAAAGGGCTGATGGTCCTAACCCGCAGCTGATCTGAGGTCAGAATTACCACACTAACTCCTCTTTATCTGTTATTCGCACACTGTTTGCTGTTAACTTGCTGTTTATTGTTGATGTAATTTGTTTTCTCTCTGCTGTGAACGTCTGTGGCTGAACAATCTTTTTTTTAATCTCAGTTAAAGCTGTTCTTTGTGTCTTTTGCAGAGATTACGCCGATTATCAACCAAATACAGAACAGAGAAGATCTACCCCACTAATGTAGGAGAGCAGGAGGAAAACGTGAAGAAAAACCGATACAAGGACATTCTGCCGTGTGAGTAGATGGAATCCAGCACTAACCCTAACCCTAACCTAACGCATGTCAGTTATGAATGTAGAGCCTGAGGCCGTCTGAGATCGTATAATTGACCTTTGTTCATGGTGTTAACAGATGATGATGATGATGATGATGATGATAGTGAGGAAGGGTGGCATTGTTGTCAAATGAAATCTGATCTGGTGTGTATCTGCTGACACAATGATGTCTTTCTCTCGCACGTCAGTCGACCACAGTCGTGTGAAGGTGACATTAAAAACATCCAACCAGGACACAGATTACATCAATGCAAACTTCATCAAGGTACTGAAGACTTCCTGTGCTGCTCTGTGGCCTTTCCTGTCTCAGCATGTGTGTATGAATGCAAAAACGTATATCAGCGCAATTGTAGTTACACTCCACTCAGAAGCTGTGTTGCTTTCTTCAGTCTTGAACTGAAGTGTTTGTTTGCTCCTGATTAGATCCACTAGAGTCTCATTTAAACAGTGTGATGAAGCTGTAGAGACCGTAGATCACGTGTGATTGGCCAGATCTGTTTGTGTGTGTGTGTGTGTGTGTGTGTGTGTGTAGGGAATAGACGGGCCAGAAGCCTACATTGCCACTCAGGGGCCGCTGCCCAACACCGTGCTGGATTTCTGGAGGATGATCTGGGAATACAGGGTTGTGGTGAGTAATTCTGGTGTGTGTGTGTGTTTGTGTGTTTGTGTGTGAGTGTGTGAGTGAGTGAGTGTGTGTGTGTGAGAGTGAGTGTGTGTGTGAGAGTGAGTGTGTGTGTGTGAGAGTGTGTGTTTGTGTGTGAGAGTGTGTGTTTGTGTGTGTGTGTGTGTGTGTGTGTGTGTGTGTGAGTGTGAGTGTGAGTGTGTGTGTGAGTGTGAGTGTGTGTGTGTGTGAGTGTTTGTGTGTGAGTACACATTGTCATAAGTGACACGTGACTTCCTGTTCTGCAGGTCATCGTGATGGCGTGTCGAGAGTTTGAGATGGGAAGGGTAAGAATGAATTCCGTGTTGATTCTGTTTTTCAGTCATGAATGCTTTGATTCACAGACACAAACTCTTTCCTCTGCAGAAGAAGTGTGAGCGTTATTTTCCCATGTTTGGAGACGAGCCCATGAAGTTTGGCCCTTTCAGGATTTCGTGTGTGAGTCCACATTACATTCCCAAATGTGATCTGAAGAACTTTCACGTGTAGAATAAACTGAATATCTATTTTCCCTCAGTGTTCCGTCACTATGAGTAGTTTACTGTGATCTTATATATTTATTTTGTATATATCAAATTTAGCTCCTGTTATCTACTTTAAAGATTTCTTTAGATTTTTATGTGTGAGTAGTTTTGTGTATTCGTGCTCTTTACATCAAACCGCATCACCAGCAGGTTCATGTAGATCTGAGAACATAATTCAGATGTAATCACTGGGGTTCATTTAAAATGCCATGTGAACAATCTTTCAAAAACAAAATCACATTCAGCCAGAGACGAGCCTTCAGGAATCGGTAAAGATAAACGTTTGTTTTTCAGGAGTCTGAGCAGCCTAGGACAGATTATTTCATCCGGACACTTACAGTGGAGTATGATCACGTGAGTCTCTCTCTCTCTCTGTCTCTCTGTCTCTCTCTCTCTCTCTCTCTCTCTCTGTCTCTCTCTCTCTCTCTCTCTCTCTCTCTCTCTGTTATGGCAGTTCAGTTTTTAATTGTCAGTCTGTGTTTCTCTCTTATCTGTCAGGACACCCGTCGAGTGACACAGTTCCATTATGTGAACTGGCCCGATCACGACGTCCCGTCATCATTCGATTCCATATTGGACATGATCGCTCTGATGAGGGAATATCAGGAGCATGATGACGTTCCCATCTGCGTCCATTGCAGGTATCAGATCTGCTTGCGTCTTATCGTGTGTTTAGAAAGAGCGGCATCATGACCTCTTATATGATCTTCAGTCCCATGAACCTCAAGCAACCTTGCTTTTCTCTGGTAAGGATGTGGACGGTCCACGTTCTGCAGATGGACAGAAACGTTCGCATGATGAACGGTAGCGGCGAGTTTCTCTGAGTTCATTCAGATAAGTAATAATCACAAATGAACGACAGGCTGAGGTTCAGGTTAAAGTTGTCAAGAAAGGGAAGTTGTGCTCGTCTGTTTTTCACTATCGTGTCGTGAGTGAAACGCTTCTGGAACAAGAACAAATGTAGGGCGGGACTCGATTTTGTCTGTGGGGAATTGATTGGATGGTTGTGGTTTGCAATTGGTGGATCTCATGTGAGTGACAAACCTCATCAGAGAAGAGATGCTGTGAGAGAGGAAGGGGAAGTTATTCTGATTCAAGATTACCAGGAACATGAATTTAACACAATAATGATGTTCAGCGATAAACCATTTAGAATAAACACTGCGATATTCTTTAGAGCAAGAAATGTCATTTGTGATTTCACTGTGATTTAAATCAGGTGTTTATGGACTCAGAATGTTGTGTAGATCAGAGTCTGGGTTCAGAGGTCAGGAGCTAATGAGATGAAACTGAGTCTGTTAGTGATGATGAACAGATGCAGATGGGAAGCAGCGACGGTCTTCTGATCTGTGCCGTTTATCATGTTTACAGTTTCATATGAAATGACTGCTTTGGTGTGTTTGTGATCAGTGTGTGATCAGTGTGTTCTGACTTCATTCATGTGCTGTTGTTCATGTGTTGACAGTGCCGGCTGTGGGCGAACAGGAGCCATCTGTGCCATTGACTACACCTGGAACCTGCTGAAGGCTGGGGTAACACACACACACACACACACACACACACACACAGACACAAACATGCAGGCACTGTGCCCCCAATCGCTCCATGAGTGCCACTGCTAAATGGCTGCCCACTTCTCTGTGTGTGTGTCACGGTTTGCAGTTTGTGTGTTCACTATTCACTACTCCTAATGTGTGTGCACTAACTTGGATGAGGTGAATGCAGAGGACAAATTCTGAGTATGGGTTACCATACTTGGCTTTCACATGCCACACACACACACACACACTCACACACACACACAGTCTCGCTGCTGAAGTGTCATCACTGTTTTTTGATGTTGTTTTTTTACAGAGAATTCCTGAAGATTTTAATGTTTTCCATTTGATTCAGGAGATGAGGACGCAGCGGCATTCTGCAGTTCAGACCAAAGTAAACGACACGACACACTTTACACACACTGTACCACTTACGGTTTTAAATGAAGTCTTTGACTTCACTGCTTGAACACGAATCAAACCAAAAACGTTGCAGTTAGCAGTCATGAACTTTAAGCAATAAACCACAGCAGTGTAGGACTGATGCTGACCTCTGACCTCCTGCTTCTCTGTGCGACAGGAGCAGTATGAGCTGGTTCACCGAGCCATTGTACAGCTCTTCGAGAAACAGCTGATGCTTCTGGAGAGTCCCACTAACTCTGAGCTCACAGACGGGATGGTGAGACACACACACACACACACACAATCTGCTCTAGAAAGACAGGAATGTTGGTTGAGAGAAATTAAACAATGAACAATAGAAACTGATGCTTTACTTCCTGTTTGAAAAGCCTGATGTACAGACACAATGCAGTGTGGCTGCAGAAACTCTCTCTCTCTCGCACACACAGTTAGGACTGTAAATGTCAGTTTAAGGCTGTATTATCTTCCTCCTGTCTAATGTTTTACATTCACCTGTTTGGTTGGTCTTTGTTCTTTGTCTCTCTCTTTCTCACACTCACACACACTCTCACTGACCACAGGAAGAGGGCAGCCCAGAAAAACCTGGTCAGAATTCAGATGAGGAACGATGGGACACGCCGCCTCCCAAACCACCCCGTATCCGCAGGTAAGATGCCTCCAGAATTGAGCCTTGATCCCTCAGAGCGCAGTGATTAAGTGTCGATTCATTTAAATTATTTTGAGAACTTGTATTGGATGTTTTTCATGTGATCACATGAGTGTTCGGCACTCATGTTTTCTTTCTTCTTTCAGTAATCAGGTGGAGGGCGACGTGAAGGAGGAGATTCTACAGCCGCCAGAGCCGCACCCCGTCCCACCCATCCTCACGCCGTCTCCGCCTTCGGCCTTCCCTACAGTCACAAACGTGCGGCAGGACAACGACCGGTACCATCCCAAACCCATCCTGCATGTGCTGGAGTCAGATCAGAATCCTGACCTCAACGAGAACTACAACAACAAGCCTGCGCAGGACATCCCGGTGCTGCCCGCCGAGGACCGGCGTCTGGAGCGAAAGCTGAGCATCGAGATCAAGAAGGTTCCCTTGCAGGAAGGGCCGCGCAGCTTCGAGGGGAACAGCGTCCTGCAGCGATCGCATGCCTTCAAGCGCTCCAACACCAGCAGCAGCTCCATGTCTGAGGAGTCCGACGATCCGCCACGCCCCAACCACTTGCCGCTGAAGGCTGAGAAGGGTCATGCCGCCTGGTCCATGTCCAGTCCCGACAGAGCGGCCTCTCCAGCAGAGCGATCGCCCAGTCCCGCCGTGCCACCCAGGGCTGCGCTAAGCTTCACCAACCCGCTACATTCAGACTTCCCTGACGACAGTCGCTCCGGGATCTCCACGGCAACCAGCACGGTTACGGCGGCACAGCAGAGCGACTGCGTCCCGCGCAGAGTCACACCGATGTCCATCGCTGGGCAGAGTCTCCCAACACATGCCTCGTCAGGTATGTTCCTACGTCTCCTCACATGCTCCGCTCTTCTGTCTACTTACTTTCCTAGTCCTCACATACTTCCAATCATGTGACTCTCATTTGATCAGGTCAGCGTTTTAGTGACGAGTGTGTCACTTTGAGTCCGATTTCACAGAATGAGACCCAGTAACGGTCTTAAGGGTGTCGGTCTTTAGGAAGTGGACGTGTGTGTTTGTGCAGAGACGCTCCTGGGGTCTTTAGGTCACCTGATCAAATGCAGCTTATTTTCTGCCTCTCAGCTGTGCTGATGCTGCCTGTGTACGGACTCAACAGGGTTGTGGGGCTGAAGGCATGATGGTACTGTGTACTTTGCTCACATGGCTTGATGCTGCGGACAACTGGGTGAACACTCGGGATGGTCTGAACGTGTGTGAGAGTGAGGTGTGTGTGTGAGAGAGAGAGCTGTGTGTGTGTGAGAGAGTGAGCTGTGAATGTGAGAGAGAGAGCTGTGTGTGTGTGTGTCTGTGAGAGAGAGAGAGTGAGCTGTGTGTGAGAGAGAGAGCTGTGTGTGTGTGTGAGAGAGAGAGAGTGAGCTGTGTGTGAGAGAGAGAGAGTGAGCTGTGTGTGTGTGTGTGTGAGAGAGTGAACTGTGTGTGTGTGTGTGTGAGAGAGAGTGAGCTGTGAATGTGAGAGAGAGAGCTGTGTGTGTGTGTGTGTGAGAGAGAGAGCTGTGTGTGAGAGTGAGAGAGTGAACTGTGTGTGTGTGTGTGTGTGTGTGTGTGAGAGAGAGTGAGCTGTGTGTGTGAGAGAGAGTGAGCTGTGTGTGTGAGAGAGAGAGTGAGCTGTGAATGTGAGAGAGAGAGCTGTGTGTGTGTGTGTGTGTGTGTGAGAGAGTGAACTGTGTGTGTGTGTGTGTGTGAGAGAGCTGTGTGTGATAGAGAGTGAGCTGTGAGAGAGTGAGCTGTGAGAGAGAGTGAGCTGTGTGTGTGTGTGTGTGTGTGTGTGAGAGAGAGAGAGTGAGCTGTGTGTGATAGAGAGAGAGTGAGCTGTGTGTGTGTGTGTGTGTGTGTGAGAGAGCGAGTGAGCTGTGTGTGTGTGTGTGTGTGTGAGAGAGAGAGAGAGTGAGCTGTGTGTGAGAGAGAGCTGTGAGAGAGAGTGAGCTGTGTGTGTGTGTGTGTGTGTGTGAGAGAGAGTGAGCTGTGTGTGAGTGAGAGAGAGTGAGCTGTGTGTGAGAGAGTGAGCTGTGTGTGAGAGAGTGAGCTGTGTGTGTGTGAGTGAGTGAGTGAGAGAGAGTGAGCTGTGTGTGTGTGTGAGAGAGAGAGTGAGCTCTGTGTTTGTGTGAGAGTGTGTGTGAGAGTGTGTGTGAGAGTGTGTGTGAGAGTGTGTGTGTGTGCGCTGTGGTTGGTAACGGTGCTCTTTTTGCCTCAGACTGTGACGGCAGTGGCGATTCACCTCCTCCTCTTCCTGAGAGAACCGCAGAGTCCTTCCTAATGGCCACAGGTGCGTCTCTCTCTCCAGCCACACAAGGGCAGCAGAGGCAGACACGTCACTTCCTGCTTCAGTAGTGAAGAGGATCCTGTTCTACTACGCAGTGTGACGCTGCTCACAGAATTCAAACAATGAAGATTTACTTCTGTCAGTTCATTGTGTGTTAGTTTTGTCCAGTGGTGAACATCATTGTTACGACTCACTCTTACACACACACACACACACACTCACACACTCATGTCTGTATTGCTATCTCAGTGAGGTCACTCATGACTTCATTGATATTTTCTCTCTCCTAACTCAACCTACCATCACAGAATCATGTGACCATCACTAGATTTAAATAAAAACCTCTTTTGGTTGATTTATGAGCCTTTTTATCTAGTGAGGACCAGTCACATGACCTCACTAGTGACTTGAGAAAGTGTTTCACAGTAATAGTGAGGACGTTTGGCGTGATCACTGACGTGATCATTATAGAATATCAAAGACAACAGCTGTTTTTATGGAAAAATGTGCGCTCCAATGCTCGTTTCCCAGTGTTCCCAGTTGTTATATTGTGTCTCTGTGTGTTTAGGGGTGAATCTCAGCTCTGTGTGTGTGATTTGTTGAGTTTGAGGCGAGTTGGTCACTGATGGGTCATTAAAAGTTCCAGCAGCTTCACACACACACACACACACACACACACACACACACACACTCTCGTTTGTTTCATTGTTCATGAGGAATAATGTGTCACCAGAGATCATCGTTATAATGCCGTCTATCCAACTTCCTTTAACTTTTCTGTGGTGTTTCTTCAGACCCAACAGATGTGAAGCTGCTGCCGGCCGAAGCCGCTTCAGAAGAGCGTCAGGTGAGACCGTCCGTCTTTCTGCTGTAACGGTCAGAGAATGAGAGCTTTAACCGTCTGCTCTTCCCTTCACAGGGATCCGGAAACGCACACACTCCTGCTAGTCCTCCAAAGACTGGTACGTCACGCTACAGCTGCACAATATTACCCATGATATTACCTTGTTTATCTCAGTTTTGGCCAATGAATGACACTCAAAATATGAGCGTATAGAGCCAGAGAGAGATGCGTGTAACCAATAACTGAAAGAACGAATGGCTGCTCGTACAGTCTCTCTGACATCATGATGCTTTAACTACATCTACACTCTCAACCTGCGCCGGATTATCTGTGATGTTATTATGTGTGTAGCATTAACATGATAACGGATCCGTACCTCCAGCTCAAACATCCGAAATATCCCATAATGAAAGATGTGTGTTTGTTCGGCTGTGTGCTCGTGATGCCAGCTTTGTTTTTCTTTTTCTAGACGCCGAGCAGAAGAACGGAAAGGGTCCAGATTTGCCCCAGAGCGTCCCGCAGGAGAAGAGGACAGACACTGAGATCGGTGAGTGATGGAGCAGATGAAGGCTTTTCGCGATTTGCCAGTTCTCTCAACCGTCTTTGTTCCCGTCAGGGTTCGGCAGTCGCTGCTCTCATCCCAAAGGCCCGCGGGAGCCTCCATCGGAGTGGACGTGACTCGCCTCTCACACGCTCAAACCCGTCAAATGCTCCTCTTTCTTCTCTATAAGTTCCACCGTAGATGGATGTCAAAGACTCTGCGCCCTCATCTCTGACTTACACAATCAGAAAGCTACCAAGATAATCTCCCGTGATGCACCTGTGCAACTACTGCTGTAGTGCTGCGGCTGCCATGGATTCACTGTGCTGGTGCTAAACCGTCTCGTTGGGACCAGAAACCTGCCTTATTCCTCCTGACGACAGGACCAGGATCCATTTGTAACTCGAAGCATCTTCTGCAGTAGTTTTAGTCGCTGCCTTTGAACGGCCGGAGAACTGCTGCCTCGTGAACGCGTCTCGTACAGGACGAGCAGTAAATAATAATGATGCAAATGTACTATCACTGAATATATTAATGCGATGTAAGACGTCTGTGCATGAATCCCGTCTCGTGTACCTCAAACTGTAAGTTATTTGCCCTCCTGTTAGAACAAGTGTTTTCAGGGTTGTATTTTCTTTTCTCTCCGCCGTTCTTTCCGTTCGTTCGGCTGGTGTGTGTCGGCCGCTTCACCAGACGCCGCAAGCTGGAGATTGTAATAATGCTTTTTGTAAATTGTATTCTAGAGGTTATTTTTGTATATGCCATTTTCTCACTTCATGAACGATACCCTGACAGCTCGCCTGTGCCTTTTCTTTTTTTTTACTGTGTGTGTGTGTGTGTGAGAGTGTGAGAGAGAGAGAGAGAGAGAGAGAGAAAGTGCAACGCGCACAATGTCGCATTTAAACCTCTGGGACTTTACTCGACCTTCCAACACAGACCTGTCAATCAATCAACATGTCAGTAAAAACATTAGGAGGAATCTGCCTTCTGCTATTTTATTGTCAATATAAGCGCTCTGTGTGTGTGTGTGTGTGTGTGTGTGTGTGAGTGAATTAAATCCCTGGTTTATTTCTCATGTTGAGGTTTCACAGTTAATCACTGATGTCAGATCTGTAGTTAGTGAGTTCAGACAGACCTCCTGCATTCACACACAGTTGTAACGCGTGTTCGTAAACAAGTGTCTGAATTCGATCTGACAGTTTTTTGTGTTTCACTTGCTGCAGTTTTTCCTGATGTGCTGATCATTTGAATACTAGAATATGGCGAGTCCTGTGATTCAGACACTAGCCGCGTCCCAGACGAGAGCTTGGGGTGAAGTGGAAGCCATAGCTATAGGTATAGCTGGGTATGGTGTCCCATACTTGTACTGTCTGTGTCGTAGTGCATGAATGAACGGTGCTCCATCCAGGGTCAATCCTCACTCGTGGGACGGGTCACGTGACCTCACTGGGCCATCAATAACACGTCAGTGGATTTCCCTTAAAGTCACACAGATTTTGACATGCCAGACGCCAGTGAATGCAGGCGAGAGCAGCGGCAGAGTTGGAGCCGCAAACCGCTCCATCATGCTCTTTGTTACCAATAAACTGGATTCTGAATGCGGCTGCTTTCACGTGAAGTATGATTTCATCTACAATTCATCCAATATATCTACAAGTAATATCTAAAAAAAATCTTTATTTTAGACGTGAACAAAATGTTCTGGTTGTTCTGAATGATCAAGTTTTAAGCTCCAATCAGTGAGTCGTTTCCCTTATTGCTTTTAGTTTAAAAAAATAGTTAAAGTTTGGAAGAAAAGTCACAGCAGCAACTGTGAGCATCGTCCACTTATTTGAAACAAACTGTTTTTGTAAGATTTGGAAGTTTTAGAGAAAAGAGTTATGGATATTGAATTCAAAGATAATTTATTCTCCCAGGATTGGTGGTTAGGGCTAAAATATTCAATTAAAATATATTTTATAAATGTATTAATTATGGAAACTTATTTTTCCATAACTGTAAATGAACATAAAAAAACTACTTTTTATGCATTTTAAAATACAAATGGGTTTAGAACGTAATACATTAACAGGAAATAAAAATCTTTGATTCGTTCTTTGACTAATTTATGCATATTTTGTATATAGTTATTTCTTTATTAAGATGTTTTAATTTTTTGCATTGATGTTGGTATTAGTATATTGTACAATTGCAATTTATAGTTTCTTTGTGTTGATGACAGGTGTGTTCATCTTCACTGGTGCTGAACAAACCGGACGCCGTCTGGACGGACGTGTGTGAATGTCACTGATTTTCTTCTGTGTGAATGTTACACATTTTGTGACTTCAGTCACTGTGGCGAATGAAAGAACCACGAAAACCATTTCAGAGAAGCCAGCCGGTTCTGCTGCCATAGTTTTTCTTTTTATCATAAACAAACCATTTAAAAAAAGTATCTTTATAAAACCGTGTGCAGAATCCTGCAGTCGTTAGTCAAACTCTATATTCATGATTAATATTAGCAGTCCTCTTATTTTTATTTCCTCATATTTTATTGATCATGTTCTCCGAACAGATGCTGTGTTCCTGGACGAAATGAATGAACTTCGGCTGAACCCTGACCGTTATAAAATAAAATGATTGTGAGAAAAATTATTACTGAAATATCACCGACATCAGAATTATTCATCTTTCCTTTCAATAGAATTTTCCATATCTACCCAAAAGATCGTTTGTGTACACAATTTCAAATCGATGGACAATATCTATTTTGTTCAAAAGAAAAATATGTTACACGGTTTTGTTTTATTTAATGTTTTGGTGTAACTGTAAATCCAGATTTATCCAAGAGCTGCCGATTCAGTTTCTCCAGAGACCATAACGATAATATGTGTTTCATGTTTATTCGGCAGGGATGGGATTTTTCCATATTTTCCTACTAAAAAAAAATCTCAAGTCAATATCGTGGAGAATACCCATAATGAACTGAGGATCCTGCCAATTGAATTGCCTCCATCTCGACAGTAGATGGCGTTCACAGATGTTAGATTTGTTTAATTAAGGTTTAGACAAGCTATCTGCCAGATTTCCAAACAAGTTTCATTACCACTGTAGCTTTTTGCAGTTAAGTGTCAAGAACGACAAGCACAACCTAATTTCCTGTCCAGTCTGTGTCCAAATTTGCTCACATTCAAGGGTACAAACAGCCCTCAGGATAGCATTCATATACAGCTCTAATGTTGCGAAAAAAAACAGACCATGCTTGGGTCTAAAACTACAACTGAACTCTTCACTTGTTCATGGGAAACAGCATGTGCATCTTAAAATGTACTTTGAGAGGATTTTAGAATTAATTTATAAACCGTTTTCATCATGGAAGTGTTTGAATGTCATTATAAAATATAGAAAATTTTAAATATATATAAATGAGCTCCTGGATCGTCATCAAAGAATACAGTAACTAAGCTGCTGACGTCACCTCTCCTGTCCGCCCGCCTCCGACCGGCTATCGCTGTCAATCAACGCCAGGCCACGCCCGCTTCAAAAAGCTGCTTTTTCTGTCAATCAACGCCAGGCCACGCCCTACACAAGTGCGTTCTTCCTGTCAATCATCACCAGGCCACGCCTCCTCCCGTGCCTCTTACACAAACAGCAGTAGCTCGAGAGAGTAAATAGAGAAAAGATGGCGGAGTTCATTCAGCTCAACAAACCCACCGAACCGAAACCAGCGTCCCAGAACCGGGAGCACCATCATCATCCTCCACCGGCTAAGAAAATCCGACAAGAGGAAAAAAATTTTAAAGTCAAGAAGATGAACGGAGGCACGGAGCAGCAGAATTACAGCAGCAAACCGAAAAACAAGAAAACCAAAACAGAGAAAGACAGAGACCGAGAGAAAGATAGAGAGAGGGAGAAGGAGAAAGGCAAAGAGAGAGAAAAAGAGAGGAAGAAACACAAACTGGCGGCTGAAAATCACCTCGGTGTGAAGAAGGAAAACGGAGAGCTGAAGTTGTCGCAGAAAGGTATCGACAGTCGCTTTGCTGCTGCTCAGGCGCTTTTTGTGATTACGGGCCGTTGGTTCGCTAGATGTGATCTGAACGAGTGTGTGTGTGTGTGTTTGGTTAGGATGTGTTTATTGTGCCTCTGTGGGCGCGTGTGTGTTTATTTTGTGTGTCGAAAACATCCGACAGCGCGCGCTAGTTAGCTTAGCATCGGCGCGCGACTCGAACGGTGACGGAGCGCGTGCAGCTGCAATGTGACCCGCCGCAGAACGAGCATATTAAACTGTAATAGCGTAATGATATCTGCTGTGTTATTGCGGAGGGAATCACTGAGGCAGAGACCTCACTAAACAACCTTAGACATATATTTATATTCAAATATCAACTCAACGGTAGAATAATTACCTGTAACGTTTAGTAAACACAGTAATCTGCTGTCATTTGTGAAATATCGATTCCGACACCAAAGCATGAACGATCATCATGATTGTAATATCTGCTGTATTATTGCTAAAATGTTATTAGCAGACGTGTTATTCCCGATGTATTCGCTCTAGGAATCATTTATTTACAACAGAAACACGAATTCAGATGAAGCTCCTGCTGTGAAGTTGCACTGAAACTGTATTTCTGACAGTTCTTTACTTTCTAATAAATATGACTTTCACTCTTACATGCATGTCATACTGAACACTGAGACATCTGCGGTTGTGTGTGATTTGTATCAGGCCTGTTACACACTAATAAAACACTGACCCTGTGTGTGATGAATCTTCAGCACAGCTTCTGTCTGTCCTGGACTAGAGTTCTTCCCACTTACTCTCACTAACTCATCAAAGTTCAGTTATGCTCCTGACAACAATTGTAAATCTTCAGAAGCCGCAGCGTTTCTTCACTGGACAGACCTGATCTCAGAAACACTGGTCATTTACAGCAACAGATGACATAAAAATGATCATTCTGTCATCATCTACTCGGCCTCATATATATGAATTTTTTCATCAGTGGAACACTAAAGAATGTAATTTGGTCCATACGATTAGTCAATGTTTTGGACACCATTTACTTCCACTGTATTGACAAAAAGAGTTGAAACGTTCTTCAAAAATCTTGTGTTCTGCAGATGAAAGTCAGTCAAACGGGTTTGGAGCGACATGAGATTAAGAAAATGATGACAGAATAAACATTTGTGGTGTAACTAGTGTTTTGGAGTCGTGTTTTGTTTGTTTCACAGTTTGTACAGTGTGTCTTTATGGTAACATTATTTTATCCTGGAAATTATCCTCAAGATTGTAATCTGGATATAACTCACCAGAAAGATTAAAAGACAAAACATAAATGATCATGTGCATAAAGAAAATGAAGCTGCTTTTGCGACTATTCATACTTTATTTTTATGACAGTTTATCCTGGTGTATGAAAGTATAGTAGAGAATACTGACAGTCCGTCCAGGAATTGTGTGTTTGGGTGCTGTAGATTAACCAGTTAAGATCTGCGTTGAAGGAACCTTCATGAACCTTCACCGCTGTGTCTTAGCTGGATTCACGCGGGAGCTAGAGAAACCCATCCTCTTTTAACCATCAGTTTCTTTCTCTTTCAGAACACACTATCAAAGACAAAGAGAAGCAGAGAGATAGAGACCGCGAGAAAAAGAGGGAGCGAGAGAAAGACAGAGAAAAAGAGCAGGAGAAAGAGATGAAGGAGAAGAGAAAACATAAGCTGATGACAGAGATGAAGAGAGAGAATGGAGAGGTGAAGATCCTGCAGAAAGGTGAGCGTTCGTATTCACCGCTCTGTCACCTATGTTTGACCTTTTGACCTGGGCTGCAGGTCTCGCTTGTAACATGCATTGAGGAGCGCAGCGTCTGCCACGTTAAATTTTTCACATTCACTTAATTTCCAAGCAGTATCATGATAATGTAATATTCAAAAAGTGGGTGTGAACAGCAGAGTGAATCACAACTAAAAAGAGCTTTGGACCATCTTTTTTTTCTTAGTTTTTTTTTTCTTTGAGCCTGAATGATAATATCAGTTTTCATATCAGATGGAAATGACATTTTTTGGCTAAAATCGTGGAGCCTCAGATTCAACGAGATCGACCGTTTTAGATTGGCGATGTGATGCCATCATATAATATATGAAAAAAAAACTCTTGTACTTTATTATTTACAAAAATGGTATTCTAAAACATGAAAGTGTGACAAAAATATCATGATTGAAATGTGTTCAAATGTCACATAGAAATAATTTGACATCAGACTGCGTGTGTCGATCAGAGTTCATAACCGACTCACTGAACCACGAGTCGTTTTTTGGGCATGTCTGATTCGAAATAAAGCAGGAAATGTCTGATCTGCACCTCAGGCTTGACACGTTCACATTTACTGACTTGTTTTTGTGACCGTGTGTAAAGATATTCACTTCTGAGGTTTGTTATTGTGATCAGTAATAATGATAACACTATTAAATAACATTATTTGGGTAATGTTTTGCTAATGAGATCCAGTTGTAAGATTGACTGTGTTTGAGTGACAAGTTGGAACCATAATCTTGATTTTATTGGGTTTTTTTCAAGCAGTCAGAAATATTCTTTCAAAACAGACTGATTATATATTATATATATGGATCCATAGCCATATATATATATTATTTATATATATGCCACTTATGAGTTATACATTAAAACTAGAAACAATTTATACTAAACTTGTAGAATAGTCACATGTTATGTTTCCATAACAATAACCGTCAATCTGACTGTAGTTAAAAGCTCAAGTGAGAAGATATGAACTTTAATTAATGTTAATTATTTGCTGGAATCATGACATTGAAATAGGGTTAGTGGTTGATCGTAGGGAGGAGATGGACAAAACATCAGCAGCATCAAGAGTTCAATGATCTTCTGTGTGTTTGGTAGATGTCAATTCGTCAGTGTGCAGCTTGTTTTTTTACATCACCTCACCTGTGTTTCTGTAAAATAATGAAAGCAAACAGGGCACACTTTCCCTACAGACACGAAAAATGTATCTGTAGAAAGCAAAATGTCTTCTGTTAAATGAACCAATTCAAATGAAAAAGAAATATTCTCAGGTTATGTAATCCATATGAAATGTAGGTGCGTGCATTACTGTCAACACCGTCAACTTCATCACTGCAGCCGAAAATACAGAAAACACTATCATATTTTATATATATATATATATATATATATAAATTATTAAAATGTTAAAGCAATATCTTTGCTGTTTTTCCCCAACGCATTCATAGTCATGACTTCTGCGGCGCGCTGTGGCAAGCTTTATGTGTGCGCTTGAGTGCTGATTAGGCCATGTAGACCTTAACGCCTCTTTTTTGTGATTTATACGGTGTATTAATAAACGTGCAGTTAGTCAATTAATCGCTTAAATGAAAAACTACTAACCAACCTGAAAAATATGTCGATGGCAGCCCTAGTATATACACAACTGATGACTAATAAACTAACTAATCATATTACATTATTTGAAGAAAGTAGCGCATTAGTTACTTTTGAATTGTTTGTGCATCCCTGTTTTAAGGTGTTTTATTGACATGGCAAAAATTTTTTACGTTCGTATTACCTAACATTCTTTTCATAAAAGAAAATGGTATAAATTGACCAAGTAGTGTCGTTAAAGAATATTATTAAATACAAGTAAAGCAAATAAAAAAAAAAATTTCCTCGATTTTAATAGTCTCATTTTGATGAATTAAATCCCAAGAATCGATCATTCAGTCTGTGCTGTTTTCAGTTGATGCGTGAACTAAACCTCAATAAACATGACCATCCAATAATCATAATAAACTTTGATGCTTTTAATATGAAACAAAGGCTGATCATGTGATCAGCACGACCTCATGCAGGTGCTGGCCACTGCATTCACTACGTCAACTGTGTACGAGTCTGACAGGATACAGAAGAATTTGTTGAATAAAAATGATTCTCGTCGCTTCATAACAGTGAAGCTGCAATCCGTACCTGTTTTGGGTTAAAAATGGTGCCAAATCAAATTTTGAGCAAGTACATGCTTTTTTTCTCAGTTGGTCAGAACAAAAGTGGCAGATTATTGTTACTTGTTCACATGACATTTTCCAGTGAAAACTCTTATTTTGGTCATACTTCCAAGACTACAATCTGTGATTCCGAGTGCGGTGACCGACAGACACACGTTCTCCTCAAAACATTGGATTCATCCCCTCTGAGGAGCGGTGCTGATGCACAACCCATGTAAAGATGATAATTCCACAAATAATGGCAATTGCAGGTTTTGAACAGAGATGGCGACAAAGAGGCAAAACTTACAGACTGCAGCTTTAAGGTTGAACTGCTGCAGTCACGTTGACTATTTTAACAATGTCTTTAGTAGTAATGGTAGTGGTAATTACATTGCTTTCCATTGGGGATAAAAAAAACTCCTCTTATAATATAATATAAATTATATTAAAATATCTTAATTTGTGTTCTGAAGTTGAACAAAGGTCTTACAGTATTGAACGACAAGAGGGTGTCTAATTAATGACAAATTTAATTTTTGGGTGAACTAACACTTTAATAGGGCCAATGTGAAGGTGACTGTTTAATCATTGTCTTAATTTACTGATCATTGAGACACACAGATCACAATTTGTTTGAGATAAAGAACGTATGACATGCAGATGAGCCAAACAGAATTATGTAAATTCTTTTGATAGCTTTATAATGTGAATGGAAATAATCAGCTGTTCAGTTTTTTTGTGCTGTTGCGGTGTTGTCATTGGCTGAGACTAGAGCTGCGGTCAGTTCAATGGATTCATTGGTTCTGTTGCACTGACCTGACATCACTGTGTGTTCTGGTTCTGGGGCCTCGGTCCTTATATTTGTTGAGAAGTAACAGAATCACAGTTTCAGGAAGTCTTCGAGGTGCTCTGCGGTTCAAAACCAGACTGAATCGGCGAGATAGTCACAGTCACAGCGGTTTATTCTCCAGGTTGGGCTGGGAATGGACATTTAGAGTCTTTTTGTAGTTGAGTACCCTAACCGACAAAAGTCAGTACAGTAAATAAAGTACAGTAGTGATGGGGCAAAGACCACAGGGGCAATAAGTGGGAATTATTTATCGGATGTTTTTGATTTTATGCAAAAGCCTAACCAGGGTCGAGGACTGCAAACTAGCTTCATGCTATTTTCCCTATGTACATGGCGTCTGTGGTCTGTGTGTAACAATGCCTCGTGTATTGTAATAAAAAAAATCATCATCTCAACATCACACATTCACTGCAGCACCCAATGCCTTCGAGTTTCAGTGCGAAATTGTAGGTCTCGGAGGCAAATGTGGAAAGAGACAAATCGGTTTGTGAGGAATTCAAAAAATATGTTTTTGCGAGTTGGCGCTGAACGATTGTTCAACTTGGGTATTTACTCAAACTTGCCTAATGTGTGTCCCCTTTACTTTGGAAACCTTTAACTGAAGCACTCTTGGAGATCTAAACACCACGCCTTGTACATGAACCACTTGATGCATCACTGTCTGCTTCGCTCTGTTGGTTGTTGGGGGCAAATTATGTTTTCTTTTGTTTTGGGGATGTTTGTGAAGTTAATCACCTTTCTTCTGTGCTGTAGGTGACAGAGAGAAGCCGAAGATAAACTCAGCTGAGGACTTGCTGATGAAAAAGGTCAAGAAGAAAAAGAAAAAGAAACACAAAGAAGGTGAAAAGCGAAAGCGGCCCAAGATGTACAGCAAGTCTAGCCAGACGGTTTGTTCTGATCTCCCCAAATCTGGGGCAGAATTCAAGCCACCGCCTCCTGTCCAGCAAGGCGGCTCTGTGAGCTCCAGCTGCAGCCTGAAGCAGGAGAACAGCTGCACACAGAGCTCGAGCGCTACAGACGGTGACGGCGTGGCCAAAGCCGGTAAACTACCCGGGCTGGACCGGCTGGAGTTCGGCTGTCTGGTTCACGTGGAGAACCAGCCCAATGGAGGCGCCTTGGTGCTGCACGCCTACAGCAAGGAGCTCTCTGTCCTGTCTCCCATGGAGATGCAGAGGTTTGCGCAGGAGTTTGTGACCTTGGCGTTTTGTGAGGACCAGGACGGGGCCGCCAACTACGTCATGGGGGTGATTCACGGGGCCGCCTCCTATCTCCCAGATTTCCTGGAGTACTTCTCTAGTAAGTTCCCCAACTCGCCTGTCAAAATGGAAATCCTGGGGAAAAAGGACATCGAGACAACTACTATGGCAAACTTTCACTCTCAGGTTAGTAGATAAATGTCACTGGTTGTGTGTTTGTCGGTTCAACTGGAGCTGCAGCAGAGAAGCGATACAGGAAGAGAACGTTTTCAATTCCGAATTAACTGAAAATGTTAGCTTTTCGCCAGTGAACATGCACCATTATGAATGCCCATGCACATTTTACATTTGCTATCGAATTAGCGGCAGTTCAGGGGTGGCAATTGCTTGAATGTTGGGTTCATTGTTATTCTTAATGAAAAATACAACAACAAAACAGTACAATGACAAATTTGCTTAAATAGGCACTTTTATATTTCGCTTTAAAACCAAATCTTCCGCCATCGTCTCGTCAGTCAGGAGTGAGGCGAGATCTGACTCGTGCTGCAGTGAACGGATGCATTCAGTCTTTAATTGTAGTGTCTGTTCTCTATCTGAAATAATGTTTTTTTATCACTATAAAAAATCAAACGGCGTGGGGGGCAGTGTCACTGTGGGAAGTGATGCGGCTGAACACTGGTAGCGCAGACTATTGCAGCAAGCCTGCAGCATATACACAAAATGGGTGACAAAAAGTGCAAATGCCATTTCCCATGCACACATTATTTTTTTTAAAAAAAAACATGTTGAAGCTTCTGCTATTGTTATTTATGTGTGCACAGGGACAGGTTTCTATGGAAGCCCGTTTCCGCCACTGAAAAAATTAAATAAATAAAAAGAAGATTGTTGCGACTTTTTATCTCACAATTGTGAGATATAAACTCGCGATTGCATGAAAAAGTCAGAATTGTGAGATAAGAAGTCACAGTTGCGAGTTATAAATTCAGACTTTTTTTTTTATATCTCGCATTCTGACTTTATAACTTGCAATTGTGAGTTTATATCACACAATTCTGAGAAAAAAAGTCTAAACTGTGAGATAAAAAGTCGCAATAATCTTTTTTTTTCAGTGGCGGAAACGGGCTTCTGTCTGATTCAATGTATTGGATTTCTTACACGCTCTATCAGGATATAATGTACACAAGAGTTTATACGTGAGGGTTCAGATGATCGTGATGTGGATATTGCCTTGCAGTGGTTGGAGAAAAAACTCAGTGATGCATCATGATTCTTTTTTTGATGATTCTGAATCGATTCTGATGGAGTCTTATTTTTAATTGCAGCTACACTTCACAGTAGCACATAAGAGACATCAGAGACACCCAAGCTTGATGCCAATTACACCCCCAAAAAAGCTTGTATGATTGCGAAAACAGTCGGAATAGATGTGTGCGTTATTGTGAACGTGGCCTGTTAGATCTGCCGCTGTTTATGATGTCATCAGTAATAATCAAATAACAATTCTTACACCATTTCTACACCTGGCACATCTGTCGAGGACACGTCGCTCTTGTCCGATATAGACAGGCTGTTGGATACTAAACACACTCTTTGTTTATTGCTTGTAATGTTTCTTTGCTCTTCTTTAGTACTGTTTACTTGTATGTTTTGAATTGAAAGTAAGAATTCTAAGAATGAAGTAATTCCATAATTAAACAGTATAAATTAAAAAAGTAGTTAAACTGTTAAAAAACATTCTTCAATAGCATTTTTTTCTTTGTCATTGATCATCCATTGTCATTTCACTGGTATAGATAATAGCTGCTGAATTTTGGTATACAGTTGGATGACAGGATTGCAGTAGTCCAGTCTAGAAATAACAAGGGCCTGGACGAGAAGTTCTGTTCGGTTAGGAAGGATCTTCCTGATGCAGTGCTGGTTCTGGTTAGGGTTATTGCTGATGAACTGAACTGGATGATGAAAGTGTACTGTACTTTTGCAGTGGCTAGATTGAGTTGCAGTTGATGTTCCTTTATTCATGTCGGGACATCCGTCAGTCAGTCTGTGCAGATACGAGTCGGACACTTGATATTCAACAATGCTTTTGATCTGCCTGCATTGACACCATTGTATGTGAACTGAACTGAGCTGGACGATGACATCACTGTTTTCTCCTGAGCCGATGTATAGATGAATTAATTAAATTAATAACTATTGATTTTTACAAAGGAATGGATCAATACTGAATTGACCTAAGCTGGACTATTCCACCTCTTTCTTCTAGAGCAGCTGTGCAGCCAAAATAATTAGCCAGTTTCACTGTAAAACTGCTTTGACACAATCTGAATTGTAAAAAGGTCGATTTGATACTGTGGGATCACCTGGTTACAATAAAAAGCAAAGCTGTGTGTCATCAGCACAGCAATGGTGTCAGTCCTAAGAGCGCAGATCAAGACGTCTTTGTGTTTGGTTGCACTCTTCATCAAGAACAGACAGACGATATCACAGACACAACACAAACACGCAGACAGACCCGGGAGATCAGATTTTGGTGAATCATCTCATTAGAAACAGCATCTGCTCCTCCTCCGTTTGTACCAATAATAGAAACGTGACCTCCATAAAACAGCTGGACGCACACAGAGCGAGAGCGAGAGCGGTGTTTGTTCTGCTGCGAGTCAGGCAGAGATGAGTCAGTCCTGCAGGCATTAGCAGCCTGGACAGGACTGGAGTGATGTCATCAATCCCATAATGCATTGCTCACTTCACATTCCCCTGGTCACATGACCTCACAGCTCTTCAGTGGCGCCCCAGTATTCATTCAAGAGAACACAATAATTGTCAAAACATTTCAGACCAATTGCAGTTCTGCCGAGAGTTTCTTTTGCTCAGTTGTGCTTCAGGATATTTTTATGGACTTTACTACTCAAATAACATATAGAAACAACGATGCGTGACAGCGGCGTTTGGTGTGTGTTCAGGTGAGGAGGAGTTACTCACATGGGACGTACCGTGCCGGCGCTATGAGGCAGATCAGTCTGGTGGGTGCTGTGGATGAGGAGGTGGGCGATTATTTCCCAGAATTCCTCAGCATGCTGGAGAAGTCGCCCTTCCTGGAGGTGTGTTTCCCCTGTCTCTCTTGCACACACACTATCTTTTGACAGCAGCGTATTGATTGTGTTTTGTGAGGTTGAATTTGTGTGTGTGTGTGTAGCGGACGCTGCCATGGGGGACGTTCTCCAGTCTGAAGCTGAAGAGCCCGACAGAGAGTGATGACGGTCCCATCATGTGGGTTCGGCCCGGAGAGCAGATGATCCCTGTCACTGACATGCCAAAGTCTCCCTTCAAACGGAAACGGTAACGCAACAAACTTCACTCCTGTGTGTGTGTTTGTCTGTCTCTCAGTTTCACACAGACATCAGAACTCAATCTTGTGTCATGATCGACCTTTCTAATATCAGTCCAGAACATCATCAACATCTTCATCAGGAAACACTGAGCTGCAACAGTCAGATCAATAACATCAGTGCTCAACTCACACACACACACTCACACACTCACACACACACACACACATACACACTCTCACACACACACACACACACTCACACACACCCTAACACTCTCACACACACATACACACACACTCACACACACACACACACTCACACTCACACACACACACACACACACACACACACTCACACACACACACACACACTCACACACACCCTAACACTCTCACACACACATACACACACACACACTCACACACACACACACACACACACTCACACTCTCTCACACACACACCCACACTCACACACACACATACACACTCTCACACACACACGCACCCTAACACTCTCACACACACATACACACACAATCACACTCACACACTCTCACACACACACACACTCACACACACACATACACACTCTCACACACACACACACTCACACACACCCTAACACTCTCACACACACATACACACACACACACACACACTCACACATACACAGGATTGTTGTGCTATCTTAGTGGGGTCATTCCATAGGCGTAATGGTTTTTCTACTGTACAAACTGTACATTGTCTGTCATTTGTTATGTAATCATTCTGAAAACAATCATAATTAGTACCTTTTCCAGGTCAACCAATGAAATTAAGAATCTCCAGTATCTGCCTCGAGCCAGTGAGCCGCGAGAGATGCTGTTTGAGGATCGAACCAGAGCTCATGCTGACCACATCGGTCAAGGGTTTGAACGCCAGACTACTGCTGCCGTGGGAGTGCTGAAAGCTGTGCGCTTCGGTGAAGGGTGAGCGCATACATAAACACACACTCTCACCACACACACACAGGGTCAGCCTACATGCAGCTGTGATTCTTCTGGAAGGGTCCTAACCTGACCGGTGTGATCTGTTGCGAGAGCTGCTGATCTCCATGTCATTGTCTGTGTTTGTTCTCTTGCAGTGCTGAGCCTCCACGCATAACCAAAGACGTGATCTGTTTCCACGCTGCTGATTTTCCTGACGTGGTGCAGCGGCTGCAGTTAGACCTGTACGAGCCGCCCCTTTCTCAGGTGAGCTTACTTCCTGTTTGGTTATATACTGGACGTTGCATACATCCTCTGTGAAACCCTCACTAGCGCACGTCACGCATGATCCGCTCACAGCGAAAGCAGACGCTGCAGTCCAGGTGTTGAGGAAAGAGGTTTGTGCTCGAATGTTTGACATTTAATTGGGATATGCTGTACTTCCCTCTAGGGTTGTCACGATTCCATTAACATATCTTCTATACCAGCTGAAGTATCAGGATACCATGTGTTCATTCATAATTCAGATCTACAAAATTAACAAAATTTTTCAAAAATACATAGATGTAATAGAGTTGAGTTGCTTCAGAAGGCTTTTATTGATCCCCTGGAGCCGTATGGATTACTTTTTGATGATGGATGGATGTGCTTTTTGGAGCTTTTTGGATGAACTATTCCCTTTTTTTTTTTACCCCCACATGAAGAACAGGAGAGAACTTTGTCGAGAATACAGTGCATCCAGAAAGTATTCACTACACTTTTTCCACATTTTATGTGACAGCCTTATTCCAAAATGGATTAAATTCATTACTTTCCTCAAAATAATAGTTTTGTAGGATTTTGAGAAACATAATGACCCCATTTTGGAATAAGGCTGTCACATAACAAAGTGTGGAAAAAGTGTAGTGAATAATTTCTGGATGCACTGTGTGTCAGGCCTTGACTCGTTCGTGTTGCCAGATTTTGTTAGAAAAAAAAACGCAAACAAGAACAATCCCAAAAAAAAACGAAATAAATCCAAATGCTTTATTTTGGAATAAGACAAAATATCACGACCTGCACCGACAGGCAACAGTTCAAGAGAGCACAACAGACGCCCCTGTCGATGGCAGGTTAGTTAAAATTGCCAAACATAGATGTCACTGTAATATTACTTTGGTAATATTAATAGCGGATATCAAATGCACGAGATGCCAGACCATTGCTATGGTTACCGCTGTGTCATGAGAGTCGTGTTTGAACAGCTCTGTACGTTCATAATGTTTATTATATTAAATCCATTTTACGGTTTATTCTGAACGATGTTTTGTATTAAAGTGTGTTACGTGTGAGGTCACGTGTCACTGCAATGTCAAGAGTGGACGGGTTTCTTATGAAGTGTGTCTCTCTCCAGTGTGTGCAGTGGGTCGATGATGCTAAACTCAATCAGCTGAGGCGAGAGGGAATCCGCTACGCTCGTATCCAGCTGTACGATAACGACATCTACTTTATCCCTCGCAATGTGGTTCACCAGTTCAAGAGTGTGTCTGCCGTGTGCAGCCTTGCCTGGCACGTGCGCTTGAAACAGTATCATCAGGAGCCCGAGGAAGAGGAGGCTCGCGAGGAAGGTGCTGAGCTGAAGCAGCACATCATCAAGCAGGAGTCGACTGGCGAGAATATCAAAGGTGCAAACACGGACTTCAGACCCGCGCGAGAGTCGCCGTGCGTAACGCAATTAAAGATTGAGAGGGCGGAGCTACTTGCTGAGAGACCGCCCAAGGCTCTTCTCGGAAGCCGCAGCTTGACCCCACCTATTGTCTCCTCGCTTGACGGACGACCCAAAATGCACCATGTGTCAGAAGGTTCCAGCGCTCCCTCACACCCCTCCACCGCTGCAGCCAACACGTCACGCAACTCCACGGCCAGTCCATACACACCCAAACCCAAACACACACACCCCTCGGCATCCAGATATTTCCACTCTTCCTCTGTCCCCAAACCGGGCCACACACCCTCCACACCTACTAAACCCAGCCATTCTGCCAACACAAGCAAACCGACACAAAGTACTAACACAACCAAAACCACACACTCTACTAACACAACCAAACCGACACAAACTACTAACATGACCAAACCAACACAAACTACTAACACAGCCAAACACACACACTCCACACTAATAACCAAACCCGGCTCCAAACTGAGCTCTGGACTGTCAATCAGCTGGACTGCTCCACCACTAGCCCCGCCCCCTCTGAGGCCGGACCGCCCCCAAGACTCTCTGCACCCAAAAGCCGTCAGGCCGCACACGCATGAACCACACAAAGACTTTTTATACTGATTTGTACAGAACGGTTTTTAAACGGCCCTTCATTTATTCACGTTTATTTCTACTGTCAGTTTTACTTTCTTTTAATTGATCTGACAAGAGCAGAGAAAGAAACAGCGGCACGTCTCCAAGACTTCTGTTAGACAGTCAACTTCTGCTGAATTTCTCTCACCTCTCTCTCTCTCTCTCTCTCTCACTGTCTCTGTCTCTCTCTCTCTCTCTCACTGTCTCTCTCTCTCTCACCTCTGCCTCTCTCTCTCTCTCACCTCTGCCTCTCTCTCTCTGTCTCTTTCTCTCTCTCTCTCTCTGTCTCTCTCTGTCTGTCTCTCTCTCTCTGTCTCTCTCTCTCTCTCTCTCTGTCTCTCTCTCTCACTCTCTCACTGTCTCTCTCTCTCTCACCTCTGCCTCTCTCTCTCTGTCTCTTTCTCTCTCTCTCTCTCTGTCTCTCTGTCTGTCTCTCTCTCTCTGTCTCTCTCTCTCTCTCTCTCTCTGTCTCTCTCTCTGTCTCTCTGTCTCTCTCTCTCTCTCTCTCTCTCTCTCTGTCTCTCTCTCCTGTTACTGGTTGTCAACATGGCAAATGTAGCTCGTAACTCGCTCCTCAGTGCCTGTCCGTAACTGTGAAATATCCAAGCACTTCGGCTCGGCTGCACTGAGAAAATACTTCAAATCCAAACAGGTCCTTGAATAATATATTTTCAGTTGTAGGCTTTAGTCGTATTAGAGCTGACATGAACATATATATTTTTTGTAAGATGACAATTCTTTTAAAGACTCTACAGGCTTTTCCATAGAGCTTATTTATATCAAGGGTTTCTTTGGTTCTGTTTGATTCGTCAGCACTGTAGTGTACATAACGATTTTTCTAAAGGAAATGTGTAGTGTGATTTATACTGAAATAAGAACCTCCTAATAAAAGGTTCAGTTTGTTGGATTGGTGTCGTGTCTGTAAACCTCATCTACATGATCTGAAGCTACTGAGGAGAATTGAAATATCACGACATCGGTCTCGTATCCAGACCATCTTCAGGGATGTGGTTTTGCTGTACTTCCACCAATTTGTTTTGTTTTATGTTTGATCGCGATCTCTCTGTCACATTGCTGAACTCCGAGTTAAACTGTGGAATAGTCTTCACACTCTTAGTCTAAGTCTGGACCGACGACTCTACGCTCTGCTCATAGTTCATTCCTCCATCATAGTCTCAATCTGCCAGAACCGCTTACACTTTTCATACTCTATACATTAAGTGAATGAATTTTCCCTCCTTTCTCACTTTTGGGTTCTGGGACTCCTTGTTCCAGCTTTGGCCCGAGCTAATGTCCCATTAGCAACATTCTGTGCTGCTGAACAAATTCGCAAATTTTGCAAAGTGACCATTATAAATCAAACCCGTGCACCTTCCTGTCTTCCTCATTTGACCTCACAAAGACTGAATTACTGCGTCTAACCCGAGCATAATCTGCGTCCACCATTTTAGTAAATCCAAGACGGGCCTCGAAGACACTTGCTTGTTCATGTTTCTGCTGACATTGTTTAAGTTGTTTAGCCAGAGGAGAAGGTGCCACGGTCGTCTCTGACCGCAGGATTAAAGCATTATTCCAGCAGCGCCCTGATTAAACTGCTCAATGTGAAGTATTAAGGCATTAGACACGCACAGTATGGCTTTCTGTAAATCTAATTTGAAACGATGTGCATTGTGTAAAGCGCTATATAAATAAATCTGTGATTAGATCACAAGTGGTCAGCTCTAAATACAAATTATGTTTAACAAACATCATAAAATCCAGAAACGATGTCAAGTTACCTTTATTTATTCAGCGCTTTATATAACGCAGATTTTTTCAAAGCAGCTTCACGGTGATAAACAGGAAAATAATGATTCAATGATGCGAACAGAGTTCAATTCTGATGTAAAGGAGCTCTAAAAAGACAATCGTGTCATTGTTCAGCTGAAGTCAGTTCAATAGCTGTAAAGATCATCAAGAGACGAATGCCACTTTCTTCCTTTGCCATTCACTGTCTCTCAGCAAATAGTCATAAATGATCAAATGTTTGAGCACCAGCGGGTAGAACCTCTGTGAACCAGCAGCATGTGATCAAAAGCACTTATCAGTTTTTTTGGGGGTTTTTTGTAGTGTGATTGGGAAAGATCTTACGGCTCTCATGTTGATGGCATGTGAACGTTTGTGTTGGTCTGAACAGATCCATTAACCATTCAAATTAAAATGTTAAAATGTCACGCTGAATCCCTTAGGAAATTTGTCTTGGTGTGAACAGGACTCAATCCCGCTCTCTCACAGGTGGATGAGCTCCTCATAGTTTTTTTTAGCATGTTTTCAAATGATATTTATTTGTATAACAAATACATTCTTTCAGAGCAGCTTATTGTAACAGACAATCACACTTTATTGTCTAGAGACTCTAGAGATAAAAACCTTACACCGGGTTCTTCTCCAGCTCTACATCACAATGCCAAAGTTAGCCAGAGGAATAATAATTAGAGTAGTTTGGTGTATGATTAGGTTATTAGTGTATTAATTTACTAGTTTTAAATGATGATGACGATAATGATGAGATTACTCTACATTCCATTTGGAATTGCTTGATATAGGAATCGAGCAGAGGAGAGTCTCCTGGGAATTCAAGAGGAGCACGCCAAATAAAGGTTGAAAAGGATAGAGAAATAGATTGGAGAAAAAAAATAATAATTCACTGCCAAGGAGGGTGCAGGATCCAAATCAGATAGTTTTGGGGCAGGACTTTAGCGAGGTTAGCTCAGGAGTGGGTGCACCTGGCGGTCGTTGACTGAATGATGTCTGTTCAGGTGTTGCATCAACTCTCAGAGGGGAGAGCTGCTAGAAGCTTGGTGCACAGAAATGTGCATCTGCCAGTTTCGACCTTCGGCCCAAGCTGGGT
>CM076066.1:2500-15000 GCA_038088235.1 Zacco platypus | reverse complement strand
GGGTTAGGGTTAGGGTTAGGGTTAGGGTTAGGGTTAGGGTTAGGGTTAGGGTTAGGGTTAGGGTTAGGGTTAGGGTTAGGGTTAGGGTTAGGGTTAGGGTTAGGGTTAGGGTTAGGGTTAGGGTTAGGGTTAGGGTTAGGGTTAGGGTTAGGGTTAGGGTTAGGGTTAGGGTTAGGGTTAGGGTTAGGGTTAGGGTTAGGGTTAGGGTTAGGGTTAGGGTTAGGGTTAGGGTTAGGGTTAGGGTTAGGGTTAGGGTTAGGGTTAGGGTTAGGGTTAGGGTTAGGGTTAGGGTTAGGGTTAGGGTTAGGGTTAGGGTTAGGGTTAGGGTTAGGGTTAGGGTTAGGGTTAGGGTTAGGGTTAGGGTTAGGGTTAGGGTTAGGGTTAGGGTTAGGGTTAGGGTTAGGGTTAGGGTTAGGGTTAGGGTTAGGGTTAGGGTTAGGGTTAGGGTTAGGGTTAGGGTTAGGGTTAGGGTTAGGGTTAGGGTTAGGGTTAGGGTTAGGGTTAGGGTTAGGGTTAGGGTTAGGGTTAGGGTTAGGGTTAGGGTTAGGGTTAGGGTTAGGGTTAGGGTTAGGGTTAGGGTTAGGGTTAGGGTTAGGGTTAGGGTTAGGGTTAGGGTTAGGGTTAGGGTTAGGGTTAGGGTTAGGGTTAGGGTTAGGGTTAGGGTTAGGGTTAGGGTTAGGGTTAGGGTTAGGGTTAGGGTTAGGGTTAGGGTTAGGGTTAGGGTTAGGGTTAGGGTTAGGGTTAGGGTTAGGGTTAGGGTTAGGGTTAGGGTTAGGGTTAGGGTTAGGGTTAGGGTTAGGGTTAGGGTTAGGGTTAGGGTTAGGGTTAGGGTTAGGGTTAGGGTTAGGGTTAGGGTTAGGGTTAGGGTTAGGGTTAGGGTTAGGGTTAGGGTTAGGGTTAGGGTTAGGGTTAGGGTTAGGGTTAGGGTTAGGGTTAGGGTTAGGGTTAGGGTTAGGGTTAGGGTTAGGGTTAGGGTTAGGGTTAGGGTTAGGGTTAGGGTTAGGGTTAGGGTTAGGGTTAGGGTTAGGGTTAGGGTTAGGGTTAGGGTTAGGGTTAGGGTTAGGGTTAGGGTTAGGGTTAGGGTTAGGGTTAGGGTTAGGGTTAGGGTTAGGGTTAGGGTTAGGGTTAGGGTTAGGGTTAGGGTTAGGGTTAGGGTTAGGGTTAGGGTTAGGGTTAGGGTTAGGGTTAGGGTTAGGGTTAGGGTTAGGGTTAGGGTTAGGGTTAGGGTTAGGGTTAGGGTTAGGGTTAGGGTTAGGGTTAGGGTTAGGGTTAGGGTTAGGGTTAGGGTTAGGGTTAGGGTTAGGGTTAGGGTTAGGGTTAGGGTTAGGGTTAGGGTTAGGGTTAGGGTTAGGGTTAGGGTTAGGGTTAGGGTTAGGGTTAGGGTTAGGGTTAGGGTTAGGGTTAGGGTTAGGGTTAGGGTTAGGGTTAGGGTTAGGGTTAGGGTTAGGGTTAGGGTTAGGGTTAGGGTTAGGGTTAGGGTTAGGGTTAGGGTTAGGGTTAGGGTTAGGGTTAGGGTTAGGGTTAGGGTTAGGGTTAGGGTTAGGGTTAGGGTTAGGGTTAGGGTTAGGGTTAGGGTTAGGGTTAGGGTTAGGGTTAGGGTTAGGGTTAGGGTTAGGGTTAGGGTTAGGGTTAGGGTTAGGGTTAGGGTTAGGGTTAGGGTTAGGGTTAGGGTTAGGGTTAGGGTTAGGGTTAGGGTTAGGGTTAGGGTTAGGGTTAGGGTTAGGGTTAGGGTTAGGGTTAGGGTTAGGGTTAGGGTTAGGGTTAGGGTTAGGGTTAGGGTTAGGGTTAGGGTTAGGGTTAGGGTTAGGGTTAGGGTTAGGGTTAGGGTTAGGGTTAGGGTTAGGGTTAGGGTTAGGGTTAGGGTTAGGGTTAGGGTTAGGGTTAGGGTTAGGGTTAGGGTTAGGGTTAGGGTTAGGGTTAGGGTTAGGGTTAGGGTTAGGGTTAGGGTTAGGGTTAGGGTTAGGGTTAGGGTTAGGGTTAGGGTTAGGGTTAGGGTTAGGGTTAGGGTTAGGGTTAGGGTTAGGGTTAGGGTTAGGGTTAGGGTTAGGGTTAGGGTTAGGGTTAGGGTTAGGGTTAGGGTTAGGGTTAGGGTTAGGGTTAGGGTTAGGGTTAGGGTTAGGGTTAGGGTTAGGGTTAGGGTTAGGGTTAGGGTTAGGGTTAGGGTTAGGGTTAGGGTTAGGGTTAGGGTTAGGGTTAGGGTTAGGGTTAGGGTTAGGGTTAGGGTTAGGGTTAGGGTTAGGGTTAGGGTTAGGGTTAGGGTTAGGGTTAGGGTTAGGGTTAGGGTTAGGGTTAGGGTTAGGGTTAGGGTTAGGGTTAGGGTTAGGGTTAGGGTTAGGGTTAGGGTTAGGGTTAGGGTTAGGGTTAGGGTTAGGGTTAGGGTTAGGGTTAGGGTTAGGGTTAGGGTTAGGGTTAGGGTTAGGGTTAGGGTTAGGGTTAGGGTTAGGGTTAGGGTTAGGGTTAGGGTTAGGGTTAGGGTTAGGGTTAGGGTTAGGGTTAGGGTTAGGGTTAGGGTTAGGGTTAGGGTTAGGGTTAGGGTTAGGGTTAGGGTTAGGGTTAGGGTTAGGGTTAGGGTTAGGGTTAGGGTTAGGGTTAGGGTTAGGGTTAGGGTTAGGGTTAGGGTTAGGGTTAGGGTTAGGGTTAGGGTTAGGGTTAGGGTTAGGGTTAGGGTTAGGGTTAGGGTTAGGGTTAGGGTTAGGGTTAGGGTTAGGGTTAGGGTTAGGGTTAGGGTTAGGGTTAGGGTTAGGGTTAGGGTTAGGGTTAGGGTTAGGGTTAGGGTTAGGGTTAGGGTTAGGGTTAGGGTTAGGGTTAGGGTTAGGGTTAGGGTTAGGGTTAGGGTTAGGGTTAGGGTTAGGGTTAGGGTTAGGGTTAGGGTTAGGGTTAGGGTTAGGGTTAGGGTTAGGGTTAGGGTTAGGGTTAGGGTTAGGGTTAGGGTTAGGGTTAGGGTTAGGGTTAGGGTTAGGGTTAGGGTTAGGGTTAGGGTTAGGGTTAGGGTTAGGGTTAGGGTTAGGGTTAGGGTTAGGGTTAGGGTTAGGGTTAGGGTTAGGGTTAGGGTTAGGGTTAGGGTTAGGGTTAGGGTTAGGGTTAGGGTTAGGGTTAGGGTTAGGGTTAGGGTTAGGGTTAGGGTTAGGGTTAGGGTTAGGGTTAGGGTTAGGGTTAGGGTTAGGGTTAGGGTTAGGGTTAGGGTTAGGGTTAGGGTTAGGGTTAGGGTTAGGGTTAGGGTTAGGGTTAGGGTTAGGGTTAGGGTTAGGGTTAGGGTTAGGGTTAGGGTTAGGGTTAGGGTTAGGGTTAGGGTTAGGGTTAGGGTTAGGGTTAGGGTTAGGGTTAGGGTTAGGGTTAGGGTTAGGGTTAGGGTTAGGGTTAGGGTTAGGGTTAGGGTTAGGGTTAGGGTTAGGGTTAGGGTTAGGGTTAGGGTTAGGGTTAGGGTTAGGGTTAGGGTTAGGGTTAGGGTTAGGGTTAGGGTTAGGGTTAGGGTTAGGGTTAGGGTTAGGGTTAGGGTTAGGGTTAGGGTTAGGGTTAGGGTTAGGGTTAGGGTTAGGGTTAGGGTTAGGGTTAGGGTTAGGGTTAGGGTTAGGGTTAGGGTTAGGGTTAGGGTTAGGGTTAGGGTTAGGGTTAGGGTTGGGTTAGGGTTAGGGTTAGGGTTAGGGTTAGGGTTAGGGTTAGGGTTGGGTTAGGGTTAGGGTTAGGGTTAGGGTTAGGGTTAGGGTTAGGGTTAGGGTTAGGGTTAGGGTTAGGGTTAGGGTTAGGGTTAGGGTTAGGGTTAGGGTTAGGGTTAGGGTTAGGGTTAGGGTTAGGGTTAGGGTTAGGGTTAGGGTTAGGGTTAGGGTTAGGGTTAGGGTTAGGGTTAGGGTTAGGGTTAGGGTTAGGGTTAGGGTTAGGGTTAGGGTTAGGGTTAGGGTTAGGGTTAGGGTTAGGGTTAGGGTTAGGGTTAGGGTTAGGGTTAGGGTTAGGGTTAGGGTTAGGGTTAGGGTTAGGGTTAGGGTTAGGGTTAGGGTTAGGGTTAGGGTTAGGGTTAGGGTTAGGGTTAGGGTTAGGGTTAGGGTTAGGGTTAGGGTTAGGGTTAGGGTTAGGGTTAGGGTTAGGGTTAGGGTTAGGGTTAGGGTTAGGGTTAGGGTTAGGGTTAGGGTTAGGGTTAGGGTTAGGGTTAGGGTTAGGGTTAGGGTTAGGGTTAGGGTTAGGGTTAGGGTTAGGGTTAGGGTTAGGGTTAGGGTTAGGGTTAGGGTTAGGGTTAGGGTTAGGGTTAGGGTTAGGGTTAGGGTTAGGGTTAGGGTTAGGGTTAGGGTTAGGGTTAGGGTTAGGGTTAGGGTTAGGGTTAGGGTTAGGGTTAGGGTTAGGGTTAGGGTTAGGGTTAGGGTTAGGGTTAGGGTTAGGGTTAGGGTTAGGGTTAGGGTTAGGGTTAGGGTTAGGGTTAGGGTTAGGGTTAGGGTTAGGGTTAGGGTTAGGGTTAGGGTTAGGGTTAGGGTTAGGGTTAGGGTTAGGGTTAGGGTTAGGGTTAGGGTTAGGGTTAGGGTTAGGGTTAGGGTTAGGGTTAGGGTTAGGGTTAGGGTTAGGGTTAGGGTTAGGGTTAGGGTTAGGGTTAGGGTTAGGGTTAGGGTTAGGGTTAGGGTTAGGGTTAGGGTTAGGGTTAGGGTTAGGGTTAGGGTTAGGGTTAGGGTTAGGGTTAGGGTTAGGGTTAGGGTTAGGGTTAGGGTTAGGGTTAGGGTTAGGGTTAGGGTTAGGGTTAGGGTTAGGGTTAGGGTTAGGGTTAGGGTTAGGGTTAGGGTTAGGGTTAGGGTTAGGGTTAGGGTTAGGGTTAGGGTTAGGGTTAGGGTTAGGGTTAGGGTTAGGGTTAGGGTTAGGGTTAGGGTTAGGGTTAGGGTTAGGGTTAGGGTTAGGGTTAGGGTTAGGGTTAGGGTTAGGGTTAGGGTTAGGGTTAGGGTTAGGGTTAGGGTTAGGGTTAGGGTTAGGGTTAGGGTTAGGGTTAGGGTTAGGGTTAGGGTTAGGGTTAGGGTTAGGGTTAGGGTTAGGGTTAGGGTTAGGGTTAGGGTTAGGGTTAGGGTTAGGGTTAGGGTTAGGGTTAGGGTTAGGGTTAGGGTTAGGGTTAGGGTTAGGGTTAGGGTTAGGGTTAGGGTTAGGGTTAGGGTTAGGGTTAGGGTTAGGGTTAGGGTTAGGGTTAGGGTTAGGGTTAGGGTTAGGGTTAGGGTTAGGGTTAGGGTTAGGGTTAGGGTTAGGGTTAGGGTTAGGGTTAGGGTTAGGGTTAGGGTTAGGGTTAGGGTTAGGGTTAGGGTTAGGGTTAGGGTTAGGGTTAGGGTTAGGGTTAGGGTTAGGGTTAGGGTTAGGGTTAGGGTTAGGGTTAGGGTTAGGGTTAGGGTTAGGGTTAGGGTTAGGGTTAGGGTTAGGGTTAGGGTTAGGGTTAGGGTTAGGGTTAGGGTTAGGGTTAGGGTTAGGGTTAGGGTTAGGGTTAGGGTTAGGGTTAGGGTTAGGGTTAGGGTTAGGGTTAGGGTTAGGGTTAGGGTTAGGGTTAGGGTTAGGGTTAGGGTTAGGGTTAGGGTTAGGGTTAGGGTTAGGGTTAGGGTTAGGGTTAGGGTTAGGGTTAGGGTTAGGGTTAGGGTTAGGGTTAGGGTTAGGGTTAGGGTTAGGGTTAGGGTTAGGGTTAGGGTTAGGGTTAGGGTTAGGGTTAGGGTTAGGGTTAGGGTTAGGGTTAGGGTTAGGGTTAGGGTTAGGGTTAGGGTTAGGGTTAGGGTTAGGGTTAGGGTTAGGGTTAGGGTTAGGGTTAGGGTTAGGGTTAGGGTTAGGGTTAGGGTTAGGGTTAGGGTTAGGGTTAGGGTTAGGGTTAGGGTTAGGGTTAGGGTTAGGGTTAGGGTTAGGGTTAGGGTTAGGGTTAGGGTTAGGGTTAGGGTTAGGGTTAGGGTTAGGGTTAGGGTTAGGGTTAGGGTTAGGGTTAGGGTTAGGGTTAGGGTTAGGGTTAGGGTTAGGGTTAGGGTTAGGGTTAGGGTTAGGGTTAGGGTTAGGGTTAGGGTTAGGGTTAGGGTTAGGGTTAGGGTTAGGGTTAGGGTTAGGGTTAGGGTTAGGGTTAGGGTTAGGGTTAGGGTTAGGGTTAGGGTTAGGGTTAGGGTTAGGGTTAGGGTTAGGGTTAGGGTTAGGGTTAGGGTTAGGGTTAGGGTTAGGGTTAGGGTTAGGGTTAGGGTTAGGGTTAGGGTTAGGGTTAGGGTTAGGGTTAGGGTTAGGGTTAGGGTTAGGGTTAGGGTTAGGGTTAGGGTTAGGGTTAGGGTTAGGGTTAGGGTTAGGGTTAGGGTTAGGGTTAGGGTTAGGGTTAGGGTTAGGGTTAGGGTTAGGGTTAGGGTTAGGGTTAGGGTTAGGGTTAGGGTTAGGGTTAGGGTTAGGGTTAGGGTTAGGGTTAGGGTTAGGGTTAGGGTTAGGGTTAGGGTTAGGGTTAGGGTTAGGGTTAGGGTTAGGGTTAGGGTTAGGGTTAGGGTTAGGGTTAGGGTTAGGGTTAGGGTTAGGGTTAGGGTTAGGGTTAGGGTTAGGGTTAGGGTTAGGGTTAGGGTTAGGGTTAGGGTTAGGGTTAGGGTTAGGGTTAGGGTTAGGGTTAGGGTTAGGGTTAGGGTTAGGGTTAGGGTTAGGGTTAGGGTTAGGGTTAGGGTTAGGGTTAGGGTTAGGGTTAGGGTTAGGGTTAGGGTTAGGGTTAGGGTTAGGGTTAGGGTTAGGGTTAGGGTTAGGGTTAGGGTTAGGGTTAGGGTTAGGGTTAGGGTTAGGGTTAGGGTTAGGGTTAGGGTTAGGGTTAGGGTTAGGGTTAGGGTTAGGGTTAGGGTTAGGGTTAGGGTTAGGGTTAGGGTTAGGGTTAGGGTTAGGGTTAGGGTTAGGGTTAGGGTTAGGGTTAGGGTTAGGGTTAGGGTTAGGGTTAGGGTTAGGGTTAGGGTTAGGGTTAGGGTTAGGGTTAGGGTTAGGGTTAGGGTTAGGGTTAGGGTTAGGGTTAGGGTTAGGGTTAGGGTTAGGGTTAGGGTTAGGGTTAGGGTTAGGGTTAGGGTTAGGGTTAGGGTTAGGGTTAGGGTTAGGGTTAGGGTTAGGGTTAGGGTTAGGGTTAGGGTTAGGGTTAGGGTTAGGGTTAGGGTTAGGGTTAGGGTTAGGGTTAGGGTTAGGGTTAGGGTTAGGGTTAGGGTTAGGGTTAGGGTTAGGGTTAGGGTTAGGGTTAGGGTTAGGGTTAGGGTTAGGGTTAGGGTTAGGGTTAGGGTTAGGGTTAGGGTTAGGGTTAGGGTTAGGGTTAGGGTTAGGGTTAGGGTTAGGGTTAGGGTTAGGGTTAGGGTTAGGGTTAGGGTTAGGGTTAGGGTTAGGGTTAGGGTTAGGGTTAGGGTTAGGGTTAGGGTTAGGGTTAGGGTTAGGGTTAGGGTTAGGGTTAGGGTTAGGGTTAGGGTTAGGGTTAGGGTTAGGGTTAGGGTTAGGGTTAGGGTTAGGGTTAGGGTTAGGGTTAGGGTTAGGGTTAGGGTTAGGGTTAGGGTTAGGGTTAGGGTTAGGGTTAGGGTTAGGGTTAGGGTTAGGGTTAGGGTTAGGGTTAGGGTTAGGGTTAGGGTTAGGGTTAGGGTTAGGGTTAGGGTTAGGGTTAGGGTTAGGGTTAGGGTTAGGGTTAGGGTTAGGGTTAGGGTTAGGGTTAGGGTTAGGGTTAGGGTTAGGGTTAGGGTTAGGGTTAGGGTTAGGGTTAGGGTTAGGGTTAGGGTTAGGGTTAGGGTTAGGGTTAGGGTTAGGGTTAGGGTTAGGGTTAGGGTTAGGGTTAGGGTTAGGGTTAGGGTTAGGGTTAGGGTTAGGGTTAGGGTTAGGGTTAGGGTTAGGGTTAGGGTTAGGGTTAGGGTTAGGGTTAGGGTTAGGGTTAGGGTTAGGGTTAGGGTTAGGGTTAGGGTTAGGGTTAGGGTTAGGGTTAGGGTTAGGGTTAGGGTTAGGGTTAGGGTTAGGGTTAGGGTTAGGGTTAGGGTTAGGGTTAGGGTTAGGGTTAGGGTTAGGGTTAGGGTTAGGGTTAGGGTTAGGGTTAGGGTTAGGGTTAGGGTTAGGGTTAGGGTTAGGGTTAGGGTTAGGGTTAGGGTTAGGGTTAGGGTTAGGGTTAGGGTTAGGGTTAGGGTTAGGGTTAGGGTTAGGGTTAGGGTTAGGGTTAGGGTTAGGGTTAGGGTTAGGGTTAGGGTTAGGGTTAGGGTTAGGGTTAGGGTTAGGGTTAGGGTTAGGGTTAGGGTTAGGGTTAGGGTTAGGGTTAGGGTTAGGGTTAGGGTTAGGGTTAGGGTTAGGGTTAGGGTTAGGGTTAGGGTTAGGGTTAGGGTTAGGGTTAGGGTTAGGGTTAGGGTTAGGGTTAGGGTTAGGGTTAGGGTTAGGGTTAGGGTTAGGGTTAGGGTTAGGGTTAGGGTTAGGGTTAGGGTTAGGGTTAGGGTTAGGGTTAGGGTTAGGGTTAGGGTTAGGGTTAGGGTTAGGGTTAGGGTTAGGGTTAGGGTTAGGGTTAGGGTTAGGGTTAGGGTTAGGGTTAGGGTTAGGGTTAGGGTTAGGGTTAGGGTTAGGGTTAGGGTTAGGGTTAGGGTTAGGGTTAGGGTTAGGGTTAGGGTTAGGGTTAGGGTTAGGGTTAGGGTTAGGGTTAGGGTTAGGGTTAGGGTTAGGGTTAGGGTTAGGGTTAGGGTTAGGGTTAGGGTTAGGGTTAGGGTTAGGGTTAGGGTTAGGGTTAGGGTTAGGGTTAGGGTTAGGGTTAGGGTTAGGGTTAGGGTTAGGGTTAGGGTTAGGGTTAGGGTTAGGGTTAGGGTTAGGGTTAGGGTTAGGGTTAGGGTTAGGGTTAGGGTTAGGGTTAGGGTTAGGGTTAGGGTTAGGGTTAGGGTTAGGGTTAGGGTTAGGGTTAGGGTTAGGGTTAGGGTTAGGGTTAGGGTTAGGGTTAGGGTTAGGGTTAGGGTTAGGGTTAGGGTTAGGGTTAGGGTTAGGGTTAGGGTTAGGGTTAGGGTTAGGGTTAGGGTTAGGGTTAGGGTTAGGGTTAGGGTTAGGGTTAGGGTTAGGGTTAGGGTTAGGGTTAGGGTTAGGGTTAGGGTTAGGGTTAGGGTTAGGGTTAGGGTTAGGGTTAGGGTTAGGGTTAGGGTTAGGGTTAGGGTTAGGGTTAGGGTTAGGGTTAGGGTTAGGGTTAGGGTTAGGGTTAGGGTTAGGGTTAGGGTTAGGGTTAGGGTTAGGGTTAGGGTTAGGGTTAGGGTTAGGGTTAGGGTTAGGGTTAGGGTTAGGGTTAGGGTTAGGGTTAGGGTTAGGGTTAGGGTTAGGGTTAGGGTTAGGGTTAGGGTTAGGGTTAGGGTTAGGGTTAGGGTTAGGGTTAGGGTTAGGGTTAGGGTTAGGGTTAGGGTTAGGGTTAGGGTTAGGGTTAGGGTTAGGGTTAGGGTTAGGGTTAGGGTTAGGGTTAGGGTTAGGGTTAGGGTTAGGGTTAGGGTTAGGGTTAGGGTTAGGGTTAGGGTTAGGGTTAGGGTTAGGGTTAGGGTTAGGGTTAGGGTTAGGGTTAGGGTTAGGGTTAGGGTTAGGGTTAGGGTTAGGGTTAGGGTTAGGGTTAGGGTTAGGGTTAGGGTTAGGGTTAGGGTTAGGGTTAGGGTTAGGGTTAGGGTTAGGGTTAGGGTTAGGGTTAGGGTTAGGGTTAGGGTTAGGGTTAGGGTTAGGGTTAGGGTTAGGGTTAGGGTTAGGGTTAGGGTTAGGGTTAGGGTTAGGGTTAGGGTTAGGGTTAGGGTTAGGGTTAGGGTTAGGGTTAGGGTTAGGGTTAGGGTTAGGGTTAGGGTTAGGGTTAGGGTTAGGGTTAGGGTTAGGGTTAGGGTTAGGGTTAGGGTTAGGGTTAGGGTTAGGGTTAGGGTTAGGGTTAGGGTTAGGGTTAGGGTTAGGGTTAGGGTTAGGGTTAGGGTTAGGGTTAGGGTTAGGGTTAGGGTTAGGGTTAGGGTTAGGGTTAGGGTTAGGGTTAGGGTTAGGGTTAGGGTTAGGGTTAGGGTTAGGGTTAGGGTTAGGGTTAGGGTTAGGGTTAGGGTTAGGGTTAGGGTTAGGGTTAGGGTTAGGGTTAGGGTTAGGGTTAGGGTTAGGGTTAGGGTTAGGGTTAGGGTTAGGGTTAGGGTTAGGGTTAGGGTTAGGGTTAGGGTTAGGGTTAGGGTTAGGGTTAGGGTTAGGGTTAGGGTTAGGGTTAGGGTTAGGGTTAGGGTTAGGGTTAGGGTTAGGGTTAGGGTTAGGGTTAGGGTTAGGGTTAGGGTTAGGGTTAGGGTTAGGGTTAGGGTTAGGGTTAGGGTTAGGGTTAGGGTTAGGGTTAGGGTTAGGGTTAGGGTTAGGGTTAGGGTTAGGGTTAGGGTTAGGGTTAGGGTTAGGGTTAGGGTTAGGGTTAGGGTTAGGGTTAGGGTTAGGGTTAGGGTTAGGGTTAGGGTTAGGGTTAGGGTTAGGGTTAGGGTTAGGGTTAGGGTTAGGGTTAGGGTTAGGGTTAGGGTTAGGGTTAGGGTTAGGGTTAGGGTTAGGGTTAGGGTTAGGGTTAGGGTTAGGGTTAGGGTTAGGGTTAGGGTTAGGGTTAGGGTTAGGGTTAGGGTTAGGGTTAGGGTTAGGGTTAGGGTTAGGGTTAGGGTTAGGGTTAGGGTTAGGGTTAGGGTTAGGGTTAGGGTTAGGGTTAGGGTTAGGGTTAGGGTTAGGGTTAGGGTTAGGGTTAGGGTTAGGGTTAGGGTTAGGGTTAGGGTTAGGGTTAGGGTTAGGGTTAGGGTTAGGGTTAGGGTTAGGGTTAGGGTTAGGGTTAGGGTTAGGGTTAGGGTTAGGGTTAGGGTTAGGGTTAGGGTTAGGGTTAGGGTTAGGGTTAGGGTTAGGGTTAGGGTTAGGGTTAGGGTTAGGGTTAGGGTTAGGGTTAGGGTTAGGGTTAGGGTTAGGGTTAGGGTTAGGGTTAGGGTTAGGGTTAGGGTTAGGGTTAGGGTTAGGGTTAGGGTTAGGGTTAGGGTTAGGGTTAGGGTTAGGGTTAGGGTTAGGGTTAGGGTTAGGGTTAGGGTTAGGGTTAGGGTTAGGGTTAGGGTTAGGGTTAGGGTTAGGGTTAGGGTTAGGGTTAGGGTTAGGGTTAGGGTTAGGGTTAGGGTTAGGGTTAGGGTTAGGGTTAGGGTTAGGGTTAGGGTTAGGGTTAGGGTTAGGGTTAGGGTTAGGGTTAGGGTTAGGGTTAGGGTTAGGGTTAGGGTTAGGGTTAGGGTTAGGGTTAGGGTTAGGGTTAGGGTTAGGGTTAGGGTTAGGGTTAGGGTTAGGGTTAGGGTTAGGGTTAGGGTTAGGGTTAGGGTTAGGGTTAGGGTTAGGGTTAGGGTTAGGGTTAGGGTTAGGGTTAGGGTTAGGGTTAGGGTTAGGGTTAGGGTTAGGGTTAGGGTTAGGGTTAGGGTTAGGGTTAGGGTTAGGGTTAGGGTTAGGGTTAGGGTTAGGGTTAGGGTTAGGGTTAGGGTTAGGGTTAGGGTTAGGGTTAGGGTTAGGGTTAGGGTTAGGGTTAGGGTTAGGGTTAGGGTTAGGGTTAGGGTTAGGGTTAGGGTTAGGGTTAGGGTTAGGGTTAGGGTTAGGGTTAGGGTTAGGGTTAGGGTTAGGGTTAGGGTTAGGGTTAGGGTTAGGGTTAGGGTTAGGGTTAGGGTTAGGGTTAGGGTTAGGGTTAGGGTTAGGGTTAGGGTTAGGGTTAGGGTTAGGGTTAGGGTTAGGGTTAGGGTTAGGGTTAGGGTTAGGGTTAGGGTTAGGGTTAGGGTTAGGGTTAGGGTTAGGGTTAGGGTTAGGGTTAGGGTTAGGGTTAGGGTTAGGGTTAGGGTTAGGGTTAGGGTTAGGGTTAGGGTTAGGGTTAGGGTTAGGGTTAGGGTTAGGGTTAGGGTTAGGGTTAGGGTTAGGGTTAGGGTTAGGGTTAGGGTTAGGGTTAGGGTTAGGGTTAGGGTTAGGGTTAGGGTTAGGGTTAGGGTTAGGGTTAGGGTTAGGGTTAGGGTTAGGGTTAGGGTTAGGGTTAGGGTTAGGGTTAGGGTTAGGGTTAGGGTTAGGGTTAGGGTTAGGGTTAGGGTTAGGGTTAGGGTTAGGGTTAGGGTTAGGGTTAGGGTTAGGGTTAGGGTTAGGGTTAGGGTTAGGGTTAGGGTTAGGGTTAGGGTTAGGGTTAGGGTTAGGGTTAGGGTTAGGGTTAGGGTTAGGGTTAGGGTTAGGGTTAGGGTTAGGGTTAGGGTTAGGGTTAGGGTTAGGGTTAGGGTTAGGGTTAGGGTTAGGGTTAGGGTTAGGGTTAGGGTTAGGGTTAGGGTTAGGGTTAGGGTTAGGGTTAGGGTTAGGGTTAGGGTTAGGGTTAGGGTTAGGGTTAGGGTTAGGGTTAGGGTTAGGGTTAGGGTTAGGGTTAGGGTTAGGGTTAGGGTTAGGGTTAGGGTTAGGGTTAGGGTTAGGGTTAGGGTTAGGGTTAGGGTTAGGGTTAGGGTTAGGGTTAGGGTTAGGGTTAGGGTTAGGGTTAGGGTTAGGGTTAGGGTTAGGGTTAGGGTTAGGGTTAGGGTTAGGGTTAGGGTTAGGGTTAGGGTTAGGGTTAGGGTTAGGGTTAGGGT